>JACM01033974.1:0-22696 GCA_000787095.1 Periophthalmodon schlosseri | reverse complement strand
AGACGTGTCCCCCTGCTTAAGCCAGTACGCCAGTAAGCCATGTCCAGGCCCGTCTGAAGTTTGCTAGAGAGCATTTGGATGATCCAGAAGAGGACTGGGAGAATGTCATGAAACCAAAATAGAACTTTTTGGTAAAAACTCAACTTGTTGTGTTTGGAGGAGAAAGAATGCTGAGTTGCATCCAAAGAACACCATACCTACTGTGAAGCATGGGGGTGGAAACATCATGCTTTGGGGCTGTTTTTCTGCAAAGGGACCAGGACGACTGACCCGTGTAAAGGAAAGAATGAATGGGGCCATGTATCGTGAAATTTTGATTGAAAACCTCCTTCCATCAGCAAGGGCATTGAAGATGAAACGTGGCCGGGTCTTTCAGCATGACAAACAAATACACCGCCTGGGCAACGAAGGAGCGGCTTCGTAAGAAGCATTTCAAGGTCCTGGAGTGGCCTAGCCAGTCTCCAGATCTCAACCCCATAGAAAATCTTTGGAGGGAGTTGAAAGTCTGTGTTGCCCAGTGACAGCCCCAAAACATCACTGCTCTAGAGGAGATCTGCAGGAGGAATGGGCCAAACTACCAGCAACAGTGTGTGAAAACCTTGTGGAGACTTACAGAAAACGTTTGACCTCTGTCATTGCCAACAAACGGCATGTAACAAAGTATTGAGATGAACTTTTGTTATTGACCAAATGCTTATTTTCCACCATAATTTGCAAATACATTCTTTAAAAATCAGACAATGTGATTTCTGTTTTTTTTTTTGTTGTTGTATTTTCATTTTGTCTCTCATAGTTGAAGTGTAGCTATGATGAAAATTACAGGGCTCTCTCATCTTTTTAAGTGGGAGAACTTGCACAATTTGTGGCTGACTAAATACTTTTTTGCCCCACTGTACATGTGCTAATAGTGCAGCTACAGTCTGTCATCACTAAGGCAGTCCAGTAAGTGAGTGTGATCATGTTGCTCCAGCTGGATCTCAGCCTACAGAGGCCTCAGCCCTGTCTGTCAGAGAGGTCTACTCCTGCTAAACACATTACAAACTATTTTAGACGTTAGAGGTAAGGCGATCGGGCTTAACATTTTTATCATGATATAATACGAGAACATTTTTTATAACAATATAAATAACAATGAAGCCAGACAAAACATTTAAAGAAGACATATGGTTCTTTTTTTGCTATACAGTTCTATAATCTATTACACCCATGAATCATTCATTATGTTATATTTGAAATAATAATGTTGATCTAAAATGACTTAATAAAAGAAACAAGTTTGTTGATTTCCGGCTTGGAAATTTGCAGAGCCCAATAGGAGATGCCGCCAACAAAGTGCCACTCTCAGACATACACTTTGTAGGTAGTGTAGTAGGCAAATGGGAAGGGGAAACAATTTAGATTTTTTTAGATTTAGAATAGTAACTTCTTCTCAGGCCAAGTTATAGTTTTAAGTTTGACTTCCACTCCTCAATTTCTTTCTCTAATATTGTTACTGTTATTAGTATCTGCAGAGCGTCGACAGCCAGTGTTTAAGCTGCCCCTGGCATAGCTGATTGCCCCCAAAGCAAACAACAATATAGCACAAGCAATACAATATGGCACAACATGTACTAATAGTAGTTAGTTCTGAATGTAACCGAGTGGTTAATGGACTGTGAATGCATCACTGGCAAACCCAGCCCTCTGCTCCACACAGGTGTGACTGACAACTCTTCTAAAGACAGGTGTGTGCGCTGCATTGTTCACTTGATGGTCATCGGCAGTAGGTTCAGACATGAGTTTTCTTTATTGCAATACAATGTAAATGAGCATAAATGTTGGGCTGATAAATAATTTGTTATTTTGGGATACAGGTGTTGAGCCAAGGTAACATGGCTCGCACAACAACTTTAATGTACCCAGCGTGATTGGAGAGTGAGAATTTTAAGGCTGACATAAATGCTCTAAAATTGATAAACATTATTTGTCCAATTGCAAGCAAACAGCTAACATGTTCATGTTCATAACTTTACAGATGGCCCCTGCTTCTTTGATTATGTTTTTTTACTTAGTTGTGTATTTTAAATGTATGCTCTCCTTAGCTTTGGGTTTTAGCCTGTTAAAGGTACTCATATTTTAATGAGAAATATTGTATAATCAGAGAACAATATATATTCTGGCAGTCTAATTAATCATATACAGTGGTCCATAGCGTTTTTTTATCTTTTCAATAATACCAGAATTACCTTGTGAACCTGAAATGGGACGCTAAGCCTCCTAATCGATTACATTTATATTGCCGGTTAGAAATGACCAAAACCTAGGAGCAACCTACTTTGAGAGTGTGCACCTTCTGATTTCCGTATGAATAAACTCTTGGAATATAAAAAAATCTAATTAATGAGAAAGGCTTGTTGTTTGTACTTACACATAATGGTCTATTTCCCAGTCAAGCAAAAAGAACCAACTACAGCAATTACAGTAAATTGCTGCTTTACTGAATCCAATTGATTTCACAGAAGGTCAGAAATACTATTAAAGTCAGAGTCATTAGGGACACAGTACGCTGCTAAAGATACAAGTGTATAATGATGTGCGACACCCACCACATAATGCAGTAGAAGGTTCACCTCTGAAGCAGCTCTTGTTTGTGTTGGGCCTGATACCGTGACTACAGTGAGGTGCTGACAGCTGCCGGAGTACAGGCCGCTTGTATTGTGTCATTATTGATTGACTGATGTACAGTTTGTTGGCAGGCAGCGTACCTTGACAGGAGAGATGTGTGTGTGAGGAGTGTAGCCGTGGATGGCCTCCATGGCGGCGAGGTTCTTGTCGCTCATATGAAGCATTTCGGCACTTTTCCCTGGAGCCAGATGAGCTGGACTGTGCTCCAAGGGGGGCGTCTCCTCATCCTGGTACCGGTACCTCTGCACTCACACACACACACACACACAGAAACATACATGTTAGGACTCTATGCTTTTTGGGGACATTACACTAACATACTTTTTATTTATTTATTAGGGCTATGAACAATTGCATTAAACGAAAAAAGCTTAACAGCTATTTTCCATCTGTAGTCCTTTGGGGGGAAGGGTCATAGTGCATATTATATACAATGCAGATAATACATTCAACTCTATCATCATTACTATATAACTTTGCAATTAATCACAGTATTCACACTCCTAGAGTATAAAATGGACTACATTGATTTAACCAGTTACTAACGTAACCCAAACCTTAACATAAATGAATCCACATCTTAGCTTTAAACCATGTTGTTGATGCTTATATTGAAGGATTTACATCATGGAAACCTGATTTTTGTCCCCATAAAGTAGATAGGTCCCCATCATGACTGAGAAGTAAATTGAGTGTGTATATAGATTTTAGTCCCCATAATGTGATAAATACCTGACCAACACTTAGTCATTATGTACAGGCCTAGTACATCACACTAAACGCAGAGTGACGCCTACAAGCGCAAAGTGAGGACATCATAGAGAGAAAGGCCTGAAAATGGGGCCATTGTGTGTCATCAAAGTATCCTCCACCAAAGCTCTGAGTCACAGCAGCTCCACAGCATCAGATCATGGCCTTGTACTTCCTCATTACCTCACTAGTCCCTGCCCACACCTGGGCCCTCTGCATGTGGTAGGATCGCAGTTTGGGGGAAAAACATGGTATTGCGATCTTTCTGAAAAGTGTTACGATTGTAATTAGTTTTGTGATATAACAAGTAGAATTCAGTTCAGAGGACATTGTAAACTATTTCAGGAGCATTAACATTTAAGAGAAGACTGAAATATGAACTGATAAACTACAGCAAGATACAGGCATGTTGTGTTGCATTTCACAACATGTTTGTAGAGGTCAAAACTACAGGGATAACAAGATTTTCTATAAAATGAAAAAAAAGATTTTCTATTTAGACTGTCTAAATAACTGCAGCCTTCATGATTTCATAATTGCACCAACTCAAATTGTGATTTTGTTTTGATTGTGATAAATTGTTCAGCCTTGTTGGACTTGTTCTGTAGGAGGCGAGAGGACACTAAAGACACTCACAGCTGTCCCATCCTTGGTCATGGTACTGAGGTAAGGCCTTGTATTCAAACACTTACAGTCACAATATGTTCACACTAGGAAAAGCATGTACATTTTGTCTAAAGTCTGGTCCCCGTGCCTGTCCTCTCCTCTTTTATTTGGCAGACAGACAGAGGGGCAGACAGAGGGGTGCGGGCTGGGGATGGAGGGGTACATCATTGATCCTTTCGCTGCCTAGCAACCGGAGCAGGGATGCAGAGCCACGGTTGGGGCTGCCAGCGTTGGTCCTGGATCATATTACACTGAGACAGCATAAAGAGTGAAAGCGAGATTCAAGAGAGAGGGGGAGGGACAGGACCAAAATGAGAAAAGAAAAGAACATCAATAAACATAGACACGGGGCATAGCAGTAGTGTATGGATGATGATTTATTTTACCCTTATTATATAAAACAAATAGATAATATTGAATGTTGTTTTAGAGATATGCAAAATTAGAGTACTGACAAATAAACTAATTTGCAATGTAATCTTTCAAATTGGCATGGGTGATATTCTCAAAAAATCCTGTCACTACTTATTAGAGGCAAGATCTTGATTTTATCACGATTCATCCAACTGATATGCTTTTGAATGCCATTAAGGGGTAACTAATCTTCTTCTGAGAGTTCACACTTCACTGTGATTGGTTAAATCCACCTCACTCATTCAAAACATGACAGAGGCTGACCAATAAAAAAAAATGGGTGGGGAAAAATGTCTGGGTTTGAGTATAGAGCTGTAATTAACAGAGAAGCACTAAATGACAATATGACATTCTCATCCAGAAAGCATATTGTCACATGATAAGATCACAATGAAATTTTTGATTGCCAAATCACCCAGCCTTTACTTTCAAAACCTCTACCAAACACTATCTGAAGGTCTAGAGCTTTAACATAAGACTGTCCCTGTGTGAGCAGCAGCAGCCTGGTCCTGCTCTGCTCCTGAGGCATACCATCTGTTTGAGAGCAGCTTCAGGTGGGTCTGGCCATTACACTCACTACCTCCTCACAGCCAAAATCTGTTCATTCATCAACATTTTCTGTGAGCTTGGAGGATAACAATACAACAACGAATAAACAATACACAGTATTCTGCAAAGTATAGTACTATATCAAACCATGAATACCTCAAACAAATCAATGAATTCTTTACTTAATTATATTATAGAATTATTTTTAAATAAATTAAACTCTCTTAATACCCCCTCCCACCACTTAGTGAATGTATAATTCAGTAAAATCTGTTTAAAAATTACATTAAGGATTATTACGCCTCTAATGCTTATTCTTATTTTCAATAAAGCAGCTGGCAGCAATTAAAACTGCTCTAATGGTTCATTCGGGCCAGAAAAGCACTACAACACAAAGCCTGAGGGGTTTCCAGGCTTTATGGTTCTAACATAACATAATGAGCTAAAATATGCAGCAGCAAAGGTTGATACAAATGGCTCTGCCCAACCTGTGATCTTGTCCACAGTGCACAGGCAACAGTGCTACGCTGCTAAATGAGTTCACTCACTGCACCGCTCATGTCAATGCTATCTACAGCGCTCTAACCCCAGTTTATCATTTCAGGACCACACTGCAGTGTATACCTGACTTTGTATTATATAATGGAAGCATAACTAGCCCAGTCCCGTGGCCTATCATTTTCACCAAAGTTAGACTAATGCAGGTGAGCAGAGACACAGCTTCTCTCTCTGTTTATGACAAACACTACTTGTGCTGCTGCTGGATTTTAGATTTGCATGGCCTCACTTCACTGTGAAACTCAGTATATTATAATCAATGATCAGGGCATTAACAGAGGCTAAACTTACACTATGTATTTTTATGCTCAACATGGAGAGATCTATGTATGTTGCCAATACGTTACTTTGAAAAGCACAACCCTTAGCTCAAAAACTGCATTGTTGTCTAGTATAACAGCTCTCCATATGTTCTAAACAGATACTAATAGATACCAAAACTAGTATTGCTTTATCAGAATAAATATAGAACCACATGGTAACATAAAGAAAGTACTATTATATTGTGTTGAACTTTTGAAAATGATGTCCAATTGTCTAAAAAAAGAGTATTATTAAATTATCATTGTAGTGTTGAAATCGCTATTGACCCTGTTTCTTAGTATCAACGTTGAGTTTTAGTGCTGACATTACTGTGGATAAAGCTAAATAAAAATAGAGCCTTGATTCCTAAGAGCCCACCCTCGACATGGCGCTCCTCGTCACACAATCACTGCTGCCAAACAACAGCTACAACTACAAATCTGCTGCTGCTGCACTGAGACAGGAAAGTCACTGCAATTGTACCAGTTCATACTTGGACTGTCATGGTGTCACCTGATGTCAAGTACCAGTGTAAGTACTAATGCAGGGATAAAAACCCACTTTATATTCACAAAGGGACACAATGCTCCACAAAACACATTCATGGTACAAAGTGTTGGGCAGGTTCAGCCCAGAATTTAGGACAGGCACTGGTGGTAGACAGTCTGATTACATAAGATACATTTTAATATTCTGTTCATAACTAATATGAATGCAAATTGAGAAAACAACTGGCAAACTGGCTATAAAGCTGTTAAACACTGAATTTCAAATGAGTCCGTTCTAACCAAGATTAGCAAAAATACCAAAATGTTGAGTTTCCCTTAAGAATGTGCAACTAGAGGTTGGACATATATCGAAAAATTGTTAAAGTTGCAATTGTCATTTTGGAGGTATGCAAAATTAGAATAAAAAATTTAAAAGAACAGAAACTTGCAGAGTAATCTTCCAAACAAGGATATAAAGTGATGTTCTTCACTGTATTTTTGGTCCATTCAGTGCAATACATGACCAACCAAAACATTTAGCACGTATGATGGACTGCCATAATACTGTTAATATAGGATCATCCACAAAAAAATCTAGATATGCATAGGATGGGCGATACTGCCAAAATGAATAACTATACACAGTTTATTCAGCAGTGCTAATGCCAGCTAATTTACAAAGGCTCCAACACACAGCTTCACAGCGCTCTCAGCTCGATGAAGACCGTCTCTAGTGAAAACAGTGGATTTATGTAAAGAGGTCGACAAACCTCAAATGCCTCAAAATCAACTCCTCACCTGTTACAGGCAGTGATCTAAACAGGTCAACTACATCCAACATGAAAAACATGATATTACAGTTGGTGAATACTTCAAAATGTTGTACTATACCAAATCCCTCAATGCTCCTGCTTTTTTTTTTCCCTTTTAATTCATTATTCCAGAAGAAGTGTGCTAAAATGCCCCAACCTATAAGTTCTATAATGTTATTCCAATGTTACTAAAGGATTTTGAATAAAAGGAGATTGCAGATGAAAATACTGTACATAGATATATTGTTACATATCTAAAAATGTGTAAACATTTATTTATTACTTCATGCTAAAGCTGTCAGGCTGTTTAACTTATTCTTTGATGCTTGACAAGGTTAAATAGCACTGTCTTATACCAACTAACTTTAACAGATGGTGTAGTCTTGTTGCTATAGTGGATAAAATGCAACAGCCATTTTGCCTAAAAGATGTCTGACTATTGTTTACCCTAATTGTCAAATAGACAAGAAAGATGGGCAGAAATAGGTGATTAATTACATTGACATATTGTATTCTCTGCAGCACTGCAAGTTATTACCGCCCCCGACAGTGAAGAAGTGTCCTGATACCTGCCTTAACACTTTTACTTTTGATTTATTATAAAACAAACACAAATGCTATTTATTTTCCTCTTCCACAGCCTGCTGATAGTTGGACCCTCCCCCGTTGCTCACACAAGCGTCCACATTTTTTTTTTGCTGAGTTTCCATTTTTACGTATGTTGCACTTGTACAGTGGCTTGTGTCATTACCCCCTGCCAAGCCCTCCAGCCCCACTCAAATGTTTGGCTAGTGCTTATCATAAATGAGCTGTTTAGTTGTATTTTCACAAGTGTACTCAGAGGTGTTTTGACAGATGAATCGACTATCACAAAACCCAAGACCCCTTAGGCCAGTGTTTGAAACATATGATATTATAAAACTAATGCCACACAGCAGTAACATGTCCCACTATTTGCTGAACTATAGAAAACCTAAGTATATTTTCTGTTTTACAGACAGAAGTTGACAAACATTCAAAATGAGAGATTATGATTCAACAAATTCCCAACAACAATCATCCAGCTCGCACAAGACTTGGGACAGACACGTACAGTACATTTTAGCATTTCAACATTTACAAATATACTGATATGTATTTTACACAAATGATTGCCAGCAATCTTAGCAAATGAACATAAAATCTAGTAAATCCTTATTAACGGTGTTGTGAGTTTGTGAGCTGTTTTGTTGAGCCTGTTTGGTCAGAGAAACAGTTCAGTGATTATCGATGTGTGTAATCTGACTCCTCTTGTGAACATAACACACCTCTATTGATTTTATACCGATCCACTGGTGTCAGCTGCAGTGTGGATGTGCCCACCTAACAGTTTATAATGGCACACTGTAACTAGGCAACCCTTCCTGATAAATGATATGCAGACTGAATTTTGCTGGTAGTGACATTTTAAAAACAAAATACATGTAAGCACCTTTTCGGTTTATTTTATTTGTCTCTCTGCCTGAAAGATGTAACATACATTAGTCCTCGGTTTCAAAACGCAAAAAATTATGGCATTCAAGATCATTTAAAGATATAAAACATGGTTTAAACACACATATTACTGTCTTTTTCACTAACTGGGGTAACAATAAACACCACAATAGCAAGGCATGTGTCACTCTGCTTGCACTAAATCCATTCGGAATAAATGAACTCACCCACAGAATTCATTATTGTGGGATGGTCTATTACAGTTGCATTGTTTCCACAATTATTAACACAAACACAATGGCAAGTATTTACATTTTGATTGCATTGACCAGTTGCCATCTGGTTTTGTTTCAGGGACAGTGTTATATCTGAAAATATGAATAGAAAGTCTACCTATGTCCACCTAATAAGTTATGATTAGCAAATTAGCTGAGAATTGGTCACTTGTTTGGTGGCAATGTTTAACTGTAACATCCCTGTCAAATAAACAAAAATGCCAGTGATAAGCAAGTGAAAACAGAGAAAGCACTTAAAATACCCAGAGCTTCATCCAAGAATCACTCACTGTGGATGCAATGCCCCAACTTTAATGTCACCTTCTCCAGTATTTTCCGCGCCGCTGCTCATCTGAAGGAGCAGCTGACAACAGTCTCGGCTTCCTGTGCTTTTTCCAGTAAAGACGTTTGCGGATCAATCCAGAGGCTGAGGTCACCCACCCAGCCAGTGAGAGGAGGGCTCACTGATCTCAGAGCCATAAATCATTAATTACATTATTGCTCAATTCCCCTTTTAAAGTACAGCCCCTCTGCAACTTTACACATCCGTCAATATGTAGGCACAGGGTAGCGGAGCATAAGGGGAAACTTAAAGGAGGCCTCATTAAATGTTGTGAGGCCATAGATGAGCGCTTAGTATAAAGAGAATATCGAAGAGCACTTCTTCTAAATGTGTCCATAAAGATCCATTTAATAAAGGCTTTACGAGTGCAAGACTGAAGGCCTTATTATATAATAGCACACTGAAGCTTTAGATGAGTGAGCATTCACTAAAAACACAAATATATGAAAGCCACTGTGGCCTTTTGTGCCTCTGAAGCTCATCATTATAGCCTGGGAATGATACAAATTACCCCAAAGGAAAGAAGGTAGTCAAATAAGACATTTATATTGTGAATTCTTTCAGACAGGTCAACTTTAACAACAAGAGTTGCTTCATCCAAGAATTCCCACACTGCCATGTCAGCTGTATTGCCTATAGTTGATTTGTGACATCCTCTTAGTAAATATTTGCAGTGGGTTGACATTTCTCTGTTAGTCGTGATGAATGTAAAGCGACTGGTATGTGGGGGTGGACTATTTGAAGATCTCCTTGACAAGGAAGCCATTGTGTGTCATATGGAGATCCGGAGGAAGATACAGTAAGTGCCGGGAGCTAGTGTGGTGTAGGCACACATGGGACATTAGCAACAGGGAGCTGTAGTACAACTCTGTGCTCAGCTCAGCAGGACCACCGGCAACCACTCAAACCCACACATGACTTCACCAGCAGCACATAAATATAGAAATCTGTCTAGTCAGTGAGTAATGAACCAGTTAAGATATGGAATTAAACAAACAACAGTCTTCTCTGGTAAGCCAAATGCACAACTGACTGTCCTGACAATTTCACTTTTATGAATCTCCAAAATAAAACATATCTCACATGCTGCATTTAAGAATAACTTGTGCAGGCTATGGCAGTGATTAGGACTATGGTTAGCACATTTGAAGTTTAGGCCTCATGCAGCATTGGCTTTCATATAATTTGAGGATTAAGCTTCGATTGCAGTGTACTGTTTATCTAATATGTAAGAGGTCTTGCAGAAGGAAAAAGTACCTTTCCCAAGGTCAAAAGCATGGCATACTGGATGCAAAACAACATGTAAGCACCCCAGCCTGTAACCTAGAATATCTGACCGCCATATGCTCAAAGCGTCACACCGAGCAGCGTGGACACCGTTACACCAATGCTACTGCTACATAATATAGCCAGACCATCTTGCCAAAGCACCTGGAGAGTGTAAATGGAAACGAGCCACGCACACATTCAGTAAATCAGCGTGATTTAGAGCGACCAAGAGGCGCTTTGCTGTGAATAAGCCACAACCTGAGCAGAAGGACAAGAGAGCAAGCCAGGTGTAAGCGATTAGGCCAATTACGATGTGTAATTACAAAAGCGCGGGTCAAAGCAACATCAGGAAGGCTAAAGGCGCAAAAACTGTCACATGGGCCGCTCGCTCTCTACACATTTACAATACAGATTCACGCTCCGCTCGTTCCGCTTACCTTACACCCGAACATCAGCGACAATGTTCGGTTACTGCAAATAAGCTTGCACTGGCACATGACCGGGGAGAGGCACTTCAAGTTCTTGATAGGCAGAGACATCGGTACCAAGCTAAAAAGAGAGCACCAGACCACGGCTTCGTCCTCGGTCACACCACGGGATCCGCCGGTCAAATCAAATCAAAGGACACCCGGGAAAGCAGCAGTCCAGAGAGGTGGTGGACTCGGTCAGTGATACGGGCGGTGGACAGCGGGGGAGATGTCCGGTGGAGCGGATAGGTACGAGCAGGTTTAGGAAAGGCTATGTTTATGCATCGTTTAAAACCATGCATTTTTTACAGCCGTGTGCCGCCATACATTGCCATATTGCCCTTCGACGCTACACTGGCAACATTACTCCATCCCCTCTTCGTCCTCTCTCGCTCTCCCCCTCTCTCCTCCTCTCTCTACACACTCTCTTCTTCCTGTTTGGATGTAAGTATTTTTTTGTTTGTTTTTTCCAGTGCTAGAATCATAGAAACCACCGTATGGCCTAGTTAATATCATGTCTAGTCAATCACGGAGTTAGAAGTCAAAGGAGAAGAAAGCGAAGAACTATTTCAATCTCAGTCTCACTATCCGCTTCCACTGCTCTCTCTTGTTGCTGTATGTCTAGCACGCCCCCTGTCGGAGCATAGCTGAAATGTGACGGTGCTGTCCAAGGTGCTGAACATCAAGACAAGAATACATACTGAGGAACGACAGAGAGATTTAGCTCAATCGGCACAGCTTCTTTCTATTTATTTAGGCAAGTAGTTTGTCTGTGGTAGCTACAATATTTAATCAAGGAACTGTCTCATGCATATAGTTAGGGTTGTGCTGAAAATGTCTAACTTTGAAAATGGTTGACAGTTTATATTCCTAAATCATAAACCAGCTGTCAAACATATGTTTATTAAATGTGGCTGCATAAAAATGCCAAAAATAATTCGAATGTATAATACTACAATTCGATTATTTGATTATTATTTATGAATCTATGAATACCACAAGCTTATTATTAAATGTGTATAAACACAAAGTGCAATCTATTTATTGTTTTATGTGCTGCAAAGGCCAGAGCCACACTGCAGCATTTTAGCATAAGAAGTGGTCAGGGAGGGTCAGCTGACCCAACACAGTGCTGTTGATACTTGAGGAGACTGTCCTAATAGCCTATGCCAGCCTATAATATTATGGTTATTAAAATGGTAAACCATAAATGTAACATTTTTTGACTCTTTTTCTACCTTCTTCAGTTGGCTGTGCTGCTGCTCTGTGTTGTGCTGACATGCAGAGCCCACTGGGTGGAGTGAGAGAACCAGGTAGGATTGATTTAAATATTGTGCATTCATCTCAGGGCCAACTGCGGCGTTCTCAGTGATGTCAGTGTAAAATCGAACAGTGAAACTGCTCCAAATTCAGCATTTTTTTTTCAAACCACACAACCTTTTAGAGAACTAGGGATGTCCCAGCTGATGTGTGTTTTCTAGAGAGAGGTACAGAGAAGAGGCGGCTGTCTGTAGCAGCGGAGTGAGAAGTAAAGTACAGTTGACCAGCTAAGAAAGTTGAATAATTCATGTAGTCTATATACTAACACTTACATACTTATGCATACTTAGCATATTCAAAGAAAACGATAATATGGATTCACTGTTTGCAGCACAAGGCTGTGTACAGCAGAGTCACACAGTAACATGTATTGAATATGGAGGTGTAAAAGAAGTAACGTGAGAGACAAGACTTTAACTTTCCCTTCTTTGTTTGGGACTTATGCAAATTATTGAAAGATGTGATCAGGTGCACTGTAACAGTTTCATTATTTGCCTATAGTATGCAACATGATTTCTATTTTTGTACACTGTTGGTCATGTGGCTTCTTTTTTGTTTAAATCAATGCATATCCTCTTGTTGGTTGACAAGTATTTAATGTAGTGGATATGGTACAATGAAACCTGAGTTGAATTCTGTAAATCCTGTCGGTCTGTTGATGATTGATGCACCTCAGTATATCTGTGTATCTGTTGCTGATAAAAGTCAATTATTTTGTTTAGTTTTTGTATCACATTGATCTGATGGATATTAAGAAGATTCTTTGGAAACTGAACATGAAAATATTTTTAAGCTGAATACTATTTTTGTCTTTCTTCCTTGTATTATACTCTTTGGCTAACACCACTGTGGTAATTACATATATGTGGGAAGTTGTTTTTAGCTCTTGCATTCTCAGCTCAGTTCCTATAGCCACAGTTACTATTTGGGTAACAAATTGGCAGTACATGTATTTAAATGGTGAGTAAACTACATTTCTTGAACCTTTTGAGCGACACAATTATATTTCTTTTATATTGTCTGTTTATTTATTATATCTTTGTTAAGCTTTTGCCCTCCAAGCACTCAGCTTTCCGTTGTATCTGTGGGCATGACAATTCACTCATATTGCCATATTCAGACACTGTGTGGTTTTCATAAGGACTGACTTTCTTTATTCATATTGATACTGGACGCACGATAGATATTAATGAATGTAATTCATTCAAAATGAAGATTGCACACTGTCCATAAAACCATCTCTAATCATGATTTCCATGGTGATCATATAACGTAGGTGGCATCCCCTTTCCACTCAGCATTATGTAAGCGTGGGCGTCATATGGAAGCCTGAACTGTGGTTTTCCAGCACTGACAGTAGTATTAGCATTAACATCTTAATACTGCATTGTGTGAAACAGAGAGAGCACGCTAGAAGAGTGTTACCATGACAACATCTGCAGGGGGTGGCAGATCCCTAATAAACAGTCCACATGCCAACATTGTCCTGGTGACCATTTCTAACAGCAAAGTGTCCAGCACACGACATGTGCCACACAGATCCTCTGAGACAGTGGGCCACATGTGCGCCATCACAGCCAGATGTGCCAGCACTATTACACTACTACCGTTATGTTCTATTTAAAGTGTCTTCACAAAACACATACCTCTTGAAGTGGCTGCAGTCTAAATATAGATTCAAGCTGTGAGTTTGCTAAATTTAGAGAGACACTTTGGATCACTTTTACACAAAGTGCTCCAGGTCGTTAGCCTCCTCCAGCCTCCTGCGGCACTCACATGCAAACAAGTGGGAACCTCCTGAGGCTGCGCCCGCCTCAGCTCTACTCACAGGAAAATACCTGAGCTGAGAATTATAGTATTTATGCCACCAGCAACCTGATAAAGCTCATCTGAGCAGCTTCAACGCCACAATCTGCATGTTCCTACTCAGACGCACTCATCATTTTAAACAACAAGTTTGACTCAACCCATTAGCTTATCACCATATAATCATTTACAAGTTTATTGATTGACAAATTATTTTATTGGAATTAGAGGGTAGGCTGGACCACAGCAGAAAGAAGAAGGCTTGGAGTTAATTTGAGTTTTGGGAGTGAATGAAGACTTTTCCATGTGAAGACGCGTCTCTTTGCATAGTTATTGTGTCTTGTGAGATACTTAGTCAGCTCCTAGATACTTTTGACAGCTTTTGACAGTGCTTTTCCTTGCTCTCCTTTTAGTTGAGTTCATCTGTGCACCGTGCATGTCTGTTGTCGACCAAGAGTTTCTTTAGTCTAATGCAGCCCTAATGAGCAAACAGGTCTGATTCCACTGGCCCTGCTTCCACTCTCACTTGTGTTCTCATCTTCCCACACTGAATGAATGCAGCCTCTGAACAGCCTTTCACCACCTGTCCTATGTGTCAGACGTATAGAACTGCATGTATGAGAGATCACCAACTGTTAACCAAGCTCCTACCTCACTACCTTCTGGAGAACATGCTGCTAGGCCATTCTCACTTTACCATACAATATATACATACTCTATACACACATTCCATGCATGTGCTCACAGTGTCAGCAAACAATCAAAGACTGCTCATAGCTTTTAGATGGTCCATCAGAGCCACCTCAATTGAAGGTGACAAAAAGGCTGTGGCCCCCTGCTGCTGCCAGTGCAGTGGGCTCTGGTTTGAGTCAACTAACACTAGGTGAACCATTTTTACCACATTTGATTAGAAATATCAAGTAACTGTAAATTTGAATTTAAGGTGCATACACTGTGGAAAATGATGCCACATAATAACTAAACAATATTTGATTTTAGAGCACTAACACACTCACTGACAAGACTCAAAATTGTTAAACCCTTCTATAATAGTCAACCAATAAACCACCAATATTTTGTTTTTGTGAAAATATTTTTGTGTGAACCGAGAAAGAAACAATCTTATTGTTTATATCACATTTTAAGCTCCTCCAAAGTGCTTTACATTGCATTATTCATTCACTCCCACACTTGAAAGTGATGAGCTACTTCTGACCACTACCAATAACTCTCACTAACACTCACTCACAGTCTACATTCAAATAAGTTGGGTGACGTGTCTTGCTCAAGGACACAATGATAGTATGTACTGGTTGGAACTGGGATTGAGCTGCTGACCTTTGAGTTGTTGAGTTATCTTCAAGTGAAAGAAAATAATACTTGAGTTTGGGTTTGTGGGTTTGAGATCAACCTCTGTTGACTAGAGGTGGCTGACCTGACAGCAGTAGTGGCCTGCAGCGTGCGAGACCCGTCTCCAGATCTTGAGTTTGGTCAGGACTTTCTATGTGGAAGATCAGCTTGTTATGCTTGTTTTAGATTGTGGGGGAATCCTGAGTACCAGAAGGAAGCCATTCAAAACTCCACGCAGAATGGCCCTATCAAATCAGGACCTTTTCTTTGTGAGGAAAAAACTATCCACTCAGCCACAGACTATTCTAAAACATGGACACGTTATATTCCTCTATTACTCCATCCATACATTTTTTGTCAAATGAATGGGTTGTCTATCAT
Organism: Periophthalmodon schlosseri; assembly: GCA_000787095.1. Lineage (NCBI taxonomy): Eukaryota > Metazoa > Chordata > Actinopteri > Gobiiformes > Gobiidae > Periophthalmodon > Periophthalmodon schlosseri. The sequence continues at coordinate 6,808 of JACM01033974.1, read as the reverse complement.
TCCAGATATAAAATCTCTTCTTTAGCCTAAATTCCTGGAACTGGTCATTTCCTGCAAAACTTCAGATTTCAGTCATTTGTTGTTGTTAAGCAAAAAAAAATACCAACCTGGAACTAGGGCCAACATAACATTTTGATCTTCAGTAACACAAAACATTTTTTTAAAAATAGTTATAATATAGTTAGTAATTATTATTATTTTTTTACTTTAAAACACATACCTTTACCGAGACAGCACATAAAACTTGAGCCATCAGCACAGCTCCTCTCAAATGAAAATGGACTGCTTTTGTCTTGTTTCTGTTTGCCGTCATAATGGGGTAACTTCCTTGCACCCACTGTCCCTAACTAGATAAATTCTGGTGAGCCTTAGTCCTAGCGGTGGGGTCATTTAGAGGATTTTCCTTGTCTACGCAAGATAAAACTGGTGTCCTGCTGGCCTTAAAAAGCAACATCATCTAAATACACTGATGCTATATGCTTTCAGTAGTTTCTATAGAGATCAATAATCAGTAATCAACAAGTCACCTGGAGTTTCCCTGTTGTGGAATGCTTCAACATGCTTTCCGGCACATACACACACATACACACACATGTGCTGGCCACATTAAGTCGCACCACTCAGTGCAGATTTATGTGGATACACAAGTGTATGTGAAGGCACCAAATATGTCTTTTTACACACAATGTCTCCATCCAATCCGTGAATCTGTGTAATCTGCACTGGGGAAGACGTAGCAGCCCCACAGTAGCAGTGACTCGCTATAGCAAACCTGGAGCTAGCATGCAAAACAAAACGAGATGAGTGCACATCGAGACGAAGACAGAATCGGCGCGGTGCATGTACCTACCACACACGGGCAGAGAGAAGGGAGCTTAGTGCGGCCCTTCATGAGCGAGAGACAGCAAAAACACAGCTTCCCCGGCAGACACCCGCAGTACAGAAGCACAGGGCTGGGGAGCACCAGACAGAGGGGAAGGAAGGGGTGATCAAAAGCGGGGAGGGGGGAGGAGAGAGAGGAGGAGAGTTTTCCTGGAAGCCACAGTTGTTGGTGTTGGGTATGTGTTGATATTAAAGGCAGGGGTCTGAACAGATAGCACTAGCAGATCGCTCCCGCCGTGACTCATAAAATATGGTTGTCGTGGCGCTGAGAGAGGAGGCAGAGGGAGGGGGGCAGTCGTTCACATTGACAATAAAACCTATACTTCACTTTTATTCCCCCATAATCTGATCAACAGCCAGCATAGTGTCTGTGCTGCGACACATCTGCCTTAGGTCTGCTCTGTCTCTGTCATGAGTGAAACAGTCTGCAATGGAGTCCTCTCTACTACTGTTATGTAATGTAGCCTACTGCTTAGAAGAGACACAGTAATCCACATACATAATTCATTCCATTTGAAAAGAAATGTTTAGTCAAGCCTATTCAAGAAACTAATTTCTAGATGAGTTTTTAAAAATCAACTTACTGTTTAGAATTGCCCACTAATATAAGTACTTAATGAAAGCTACTATGAAAACAATGTACAACAATAGGATCTGCAAATGAGCGGCTGAAGAAACGTGGAGCAGTGACTCACAGGCAGCCAAGGAAAAAAAAGAATCATTTGAAGTCTGTCAACAACATTGGTATGGCAAAAAAGTTAATTTAACTAATTTCTTGGAGCGAGATAACTATTTTTAAAATTTTATCACAATGTAACGTTTAAGAGGTGGGTAAAATCATCTGCTTGCCTTCTTCTGAATGTTCAAACTTCATTACAATTGGTTAAATCAACCTGGCACTTACTCAGTGGCCAATAGGAGGTATCTTTGTTTGAGCATAGAGCTGCATTCAAAAGAAAATGTATGAATCACGATATGGTTTACTAAAATAGCATATCATGACTGAAATAAGGTCAAGGTTTGATCGCTATCACTATATTGTCCAGCTCTACAGTCAAAGATCTTCAGTGAGGAGAGAGTCAGCAAAATGTTAGTTGTAAAATTAGTAGCGACATGCGTATTTAGCTTGTAGTAGATGTACCATTCAAACCTAGATACTCTCACAACTTAGGACTATAAACAGTTAGTTATCTTCTTTTTTGGACTGAAGTTGAGCTGACATTAAAGCTTAAGGAAATCTTAAACATTCTTTCTAAAACGAGTGGCTAAAACATTCAGAAGTTTTTTTTCATTGTGCTTTTATCTCATGACTCGTTCAAAATGTGACTCATATGGGCTTCTATTGTCGAGTGTGACATTGTGGTCCCTCCTTTCATAAAAGCTTAGATTTTCTCAATGCCAATATTACCTACTTTATTCTGTAGCTATTCATAATATACATGAATCATTTGCCCTGTCAGTGTTGTTGCTATAAAGGTTTTTACATCTGATCATATGCACAAGAATTGTGATCAATTATAGCCATAAAGACACATCAGTTCAAGTTCTGAAATTACACTGACGTTACTTCACAAATCTAAACTTCAGTTTTTAGACACTAACTGTGGGTAGACAATGGGTCATATGTTGCTCTGATCCCAAAAGGACTTGCTTCTAGATATCCTAGGCTCCCTGTGTGTTGTTGTACCGAGCTGCTAACAAAGTGAAGTGCTCTGACCCCTCTGTAGTGCTGTAGCAGCCCTCTGTCAGCTGATGGATTGATATGACACTTGCAGTGGTCAGGCACATCCAGTCCTGGGTCTTTAGCCCTGCATTTGGGCTGTTGCCCCATAGTGGTGCTGTGCTAATGTCAAATGCTGTGTGCGGCTCTCATGCTGCACGCTTCTATTGTGCGCATTGAAGAGCGCGTGCTGCCGCCTACCAGAGGTCATCCTCCTACCTGCTCCGAACGGCTGCTCTGTGGGCTCTCTCCAACACGGCCCTCAATGCCAACCTATCTCTCCTTATCTGCCTCTCCCTCCCTTCTTTCATCTCTATTCTCTCCGTGATGATACCCCTGCCATGTCGTCATGGCAACAATCGGGCCCTGATTGCTCGGTTGCTAGGCAACTGACATCACCTATAAGAAGAACATGAAGATACAAAGCCAGAGACAAACAAACAGCACAAAATATGTGCGCTAGTACATCACTGACTGGAGTATGAGGTTGAACCCTCATGATGTCATGATTAGTTCTGTAGTGGCTTTTATTAGAAGCTTCAGAGTTCAGAGTGTAAATGTTATCACAAGGTGAATTATCAAGTTAAAAGACACAGGACAATGAAGATTTGTGCTTTCTCCCAGTCAAGTGGTTAGAGCCATGAGCTGAATTTCAGATGACTTTACACTGGTCGTATGATAAGACACAGCTCATAAATAGCTGATGCTCTCCCTAAATGTGAAGGCCTTAACCGCAGGGAACACAAGCTTTATGTAATGTACAGCTCAGGTTAATGTAGCAGTGCTTAGGCTAATGTACAGTTCAGGCAATATAGCAATGCTCAGGCTAAAGCAGCAGTGCTCAGGCTAATGCAGCAGTGCTCAGGCTAATGCAGCAGTGCTCAGGCTAAAGTAGCACTGCTAAGACTAATGTAGCAGTGCTCAGGCTAATGCAGCAGTGCTCAGGCTATGCCAGCATGGCTAAGGCTAATGTAGCACTGCTAAGGCTAAGGTAGCATTGCTAAGGCTAAGGTAGCACTGCTAAGGCTAAAGCAGCAGTTCTCAGGCTAATGCAGCAGTGTTTAGATTAATGTAGCAGTGCTCAGGCTAATGTACCACTGCTAAGGCTAAAGTAGCATTGCTAAGGCTAAGGTAGCACTGCTAAGGCTAAAGCAGCAGTTCTCAGGCTAATGCAGCAGTGTTTAGATTAATGTAGCAGTGCTCAGGCTAATGTACCACTGCTAAGGCTAAAGTAGCATTGCTAAGGCTAAGGTAGCACTGCTAAGGCTAAAGCAGCAGTTCTCAGGCTAATGCAGCAGTGTTTAGATTAATGTAGCAGTGCTCAGGCTAATGTACCACTGCTAAGGCTAAAGTAGCATTGCTAAGGCTAAGGTAGCGCTGCTAAGGCTAAAGCAGCAATGCTCAGGCTAATGTAGCAGTGCTCAGGCTAAAGTAGCATTGCTCAGGCTAATGCAGCAGTGCTAAGGCTAAAGTAGCAGTCCTCAGTCTAATGCAGCAGTGATAAGGATAATGTAGCACTGCTTAGGCTAATGTAGCAGTGTTCAGGCTAATGTAGCACTGCTAAGGCTAAAGTAGCACTGCTAAGGCTAAGGTAGCAATGCTGAGGCTCCTGACTCCTGAAACCGGACCACACCATAACCAGATCCCCTCTGAGGTGTAGTTTGACTACATGCCACAAGATGTCATTGTCTGTATTAAAAGGCTCATCACAGCAGTGAGAATTTGCAAGGCTAATGCAGGTACTATTCATATCAAAGATACCAGCGCCGCCATCCTCATCATGCTGCTTCCTGTCATTTCACTTCCTGCTCCTTTTATGGTTCTACCCTGAGCCCTCCCCACTCATACGACGACGCTGTGTAATTACATAACACTCGGACTGTTGAGCACCTCACAAAGCAGTGATATAGCTGCTATTTTAATACAAGCCTATCATTTGATAAGATGTACCGGTACTCAGAAATAGACCCTTTACCACTCTCTTTTACACACAATTGGGTTATGTTGTATGTCTAGTCCACTATTTTTATTCCACTGTGGACAGCTCATGTTTCCCCATGACACTGTGTGTGAGGTGGCAAAGTCCCCAACCCAAATATCCTGTGATGGATCTAATCTGTCACCTGTCATATGGACAATTTCAGGATGGAGAGCGATGCTGACAGCCAAAACACTCACATTAGAGGGAAGAGCCAGTACGCACGGCCCAGTGTCTATTCACCCCAATGGGAAAGGTGAAAAAAGACCAGCAAACTCACATGAAAGCGTATGCCCGGTCTTTGGGATGACAAATGACATTATTTATATATTATAAGTGAGTGTCCAAGGTAACACTGAAAAGACACGAATGTTTCTAAGAGAGGCACAGATTGTGTTGTTTGATAAAGAGATTATAGTCTTTTATTTGGTTTATTGTTGGTGTGGGGGAATTGTACATAAAATAGTCAAGTTTATCATGATATTAGGGCTGTAGTTGACTTAAGAAATTCTTGATATGCCTTGTGTATCCGTTAAAGGGAGTGATACAAGCTGGCAAAATGTCTCTATGATCAAACTAGTTATCAGATCTCAACTGCACTGACCACAAGATAACAGGATCTCACACAAATATTTTTACATTTATCTGTAAAATGGCAGATTAAATTCACATCCAAATTTCAAAGTAACTCACTTCAAGCTTCCTCCTTTCTGATTTACATTGACTACCATATACATCTTAATAATCCCAATAAAATAATTGAGTAATAAAAAAAATCTTGAAGCCCATTTATTGACAGATTAATCGACTAAAATGACTAAAGGCCAGCAGCCCTACATGCTTAGATATACTGTATTCAAAGTGGTTTGGCTTTTTTGGAAAAGTTGTTGATGTTGATCAACTTTACAACTGAGATACAATTGAGACTGTAGCAGAATTTACCACCAAAAACACACATTCCTGTCATGAAAAATTAGGGGAATGTTTGGCATCCATTTGTCTAAATATGGGACAGTGGAGAGTGGAACAGCACTGCATTTATATAGCTGTTCAATGGGAAATACTGGGTGTGTGAAATTCATATTACTATTGTTTGGAGCCTAAAACAACTGTGAGACCCTTTCTGTGTAGTCCACACAGAAGGGGTCTCACTCCCAGCAGGAACAATACCAGACAGCAGACAGTTACAAGTACCTTGGTATCCTACAAGCAAACAGCAACCTTGAAGAGGAGGTCGGCCAAATACCTCCAACGAGTAAGGCGAGTCCTAAGGAGTCAGCTCAATGGCAAGAACAAGACCCAGGCAATAAACAGCTACGCCCTGCCAGTAATCAGATACTCAGAAATGCACTAGTTATATTTAGATCAGTTTTCTTATATGATCTGGACTGTCTGTTTTCATGGCCCTCAGTACAGACCTGTCCATCCAGCTCCAGTGGCCTCTTCTTCCGGGGCCCAATAGCAGCCAGAGCCGCAAGGTTGGCTTCCCTGTGCTGCAGCTCTGCCTGCTCCAATTGCTGCAACTGAGAACACCACAAAAACATTGAATTTACAATCATTGCATCTTAATGCAATTCCACTGTAAGGTCTGTCAAATCTATTGTGGATATTAACATCCTTCTTTTGTTCTTAGATTATCGTTATGTTATTCTTTGACAATACCACCAATTGATTTGAGTTCCTGATATATGTATTTATTATTTAAATATATAGTGATTATGCTTGGACAAAAATGTATTTCTTTCTGGTCTGGGAGGAGGTCTAAGGACAGAGCAGCGTATACTTGGAGGTTTGAGAGAGCTGGTCTGAAGAACAGCATAGAGACACTCATCCTGGCTGCACAGGAGCCTTGAGCAAGAGGCCCAGATCTACCACACCAGACAAGACCCAAGGCTGTGCAAAGAGGCCCCTGAGACAATCCAGCACATAACTGCAGGGTGTAAGATGCTGCAGGGAAAGCAAACATGGAGCAACATAAACAAATGGTGGGCATAGTGTAAAGAAACATCTGTGTACATAGTGTACAGAAACATCTGTGCAGAATACGGACTGGAGACCCCAAGGTCAAGGTGGGAAACACCTCCATGACAGAATGGTGATGGCGAACCAACCGGATAAACAACAGAGAAAAGCCATTGTGGTAGACACTGATGTACCAAGTCATGGGAACTTCCGGAAGAAGGAACGTGAGAAACCAGGGGCTATATATATCTATCTATATCTATATC
>KN479130.1:0-21846 GCA_000787095.1 Periophthalmodon schlosseri | reverse complement strand
TTGGGTTTGGGCGGGGGGACAGAGGCAGATGCAGAGAAATGTGAGAGGGTGTCTGTTGGGCTGTGATGACGCGGAGCCGCCGCTGGTGGAGAGCTGCTGCCGAGGCCGCGGCTCTGACTCACCTCGTCCCCACGGGGCTCTGCTTTGACGTCACTCACCCGCGCTGTGGCATCTCTGCTTCAACTTCACTGTGAGCGCCAGCAGACACACTACAGCTATCCATCTAGCCATCTCTCTCTCTCTCTTTCTATCCATCTATCTTCCTTTCTCTCTCTCCCATCCCTTTGTCATTTTCTTTCCTTCTCTCTCCCATTCCTCCATCGTTCTCTTTCTCCCCATCTAACCATCTCTCTCTCCCCTTCCTCCCTCATTTCTTTCCCTCTCTCTCCCCTTCCTCCCTCTCTCCCCCATCTATTTCACGTTCTCTACCCCTTCCTCCCTGTTTCTCTCCTTCTCTCACCCCTCCCTTCTTTCTCTGCCTCTCTCCATCTCTCCCTTTCTCACCATCCCTCTCCAAATCTCTCCATTTCTCTCCTTCTCCCTCCCCATCTCTCCTCTCCTTCCCTCTTCTCTCTCTCCCTCTTTCTATCTCTATCTCTCCAACTCTCTCTCAGAAAATATTTGACTTTCAATGTACTTCAATATACATAATTTAATATATAGATAAACAGAGCGGAAGCAGCAGAACTAAACTTGCGCTCAACTAGGTACAAACCCAAAACCACTCAGGACTTAAACAGTACTAAACATCTATAATCAGGATTCAAAAACATAAAAAGCAGCAGAAATATCGTACTCGCTCTCTCTACATCCCTTTCTCTCCCTCTCTCTCTCTTTTTCTCTCTCGTACGACACGTATAATCTATATTTTCATATATGGGTCTACGTAGAGGTATAGAATCCACTCTGTCTGTCCCCATCCACCTGTCCTGTGTTCTAGCTCCTATTTTAGCCCAAATGTAAAGTGCAGGTGTGACTCACTCAGTGTTAAGTCTAAAACAACACTCTTAGCTCTAAACTAATAATAGTAGCACATGGCTAACAATAGCTTAAGTTGTACAGTGTAAAAGAGTTTCTTGCTGCATCGATGCTTGTCTAACTTTGGCTCTTTGAACACGCCCAAAGAGCTCTGAGCTGACGTAGGGGAGCTAAACAACAACAACAACCTCTATCAAAACAATGTAGGAAATGCCAGTTTCACAGAACACTTTCCACTTGTGTCTTTGGGTATCTTGAAAAGCGCTATACAAGTGTTGTGTATTATTACTACTTTGATATAATGCCATAATAAGCATATAGGCATGGGATTTGCAAATGTGAAAACCAGTCTCTTTCCATAGCAGTCTGAATAAACAGTAGCGCATTTGGTTTTGCAGAACTTTGTCATACTAATAATACACACAGATGGCAGTACATATTTTTAAGTACTCACATGAATGAACAACAACAGGAAGGAATAACATTAACAAATATTAGTTATTGTCTATGGCATGTAAACATATTCTGAAAAAGCTAAAATGCATACCGAATATAGACTTGTTCAGACTGAAATTTCCATACATCTCCCAAAATTCATCATTTTTACCTTATTTACATTTACATATTTAGCTTGATTTTTAATAAACAAACATGCTCTTACTCCGGTTTGTGTGTTAGGTTCTTATCCCAGAAACGTGATGAGTGGGGGACATCTGGTCAAACGTTTACCTATACACATGTCTTTGAGTAGTTTGAAAAGAGAAAGAAGGGAGTATGTTATAGCTTGGATGTCCAAATATTTTCTTATTGCTGATTACTGCCTTAAGGGAATTAAACAATGAAATGATCCCAGCAGCTCTAACAGATTTGGGATTTAAGACATATGCTGCATTTGCCATGAAATAATGCATATCAGATACAGATGTTATAATAGTGAAAAATCACTACAGTGATAAATCTTTTTCACATGGGACCAATGGAGTATCCAACCTGTCCCATAGGAGACATTATGAAAGAATATGATTGAATATATGGCATCATAAAATTAGTCAATACAGTAAATAGAGCTGGTGTAACCACGGGACCAGCACGATAAGTTAACTCATGCCACTTTGGGTCTTGAATGAACCTTGAAAAGATGTGTAGTGTTGCTTTATAAAACTACTCTGGTGCAGCAGTGTCTAGAGCACTTCTCAACTGAACAAAAGGTCAAAGGCTTAAGTCCCACTCAAAACAGTGCATACTGTTGTTGTGTTCTTGGGCAAGACACTTCACCCACCTACATTATGGATGTGGTATGAGAGTGAATGATTAGTCATTCGAGGATCCGATGGTATAGACTAGAAGCCTTGCTTCTGTCAGTCTACCTCAGGGCAGCTGTGGCTTATCCCACCAGACAGCTGAACACATAATGCAATGTGAAGTGTCTTTGAATGCCTAAAATAGTGCTGTATTAATTAAATGTTATTTCACCACTTTGTCACTAAACAAACTAAACAATACTGTTGTCTGAAATCTGTCAGTGTGCATTGAGCCATTCTGCTGTGTTGCCTTGAGCCTCCCCCACCGTGAAGATGCACCACCACTTCCCACCCGATCAGGGAGCTAGGAGGGTGGGGCGGAGGGTGAGGGGGTGGCTGGCCTTGGTGCACGCTCTCTCGGTCACAGAAACAGCATCAGACCCTTTCACACCTACGGGTCTCCTCCAAATGCCATGCAGGGCACTCGGAAGCCGACTAAAGTGCGTCACCTGTCACGAATTACCAACCAAACCTAATCGGAGCACATGAGTATACGAGCCAAAATCCACTTCACACCTGTACAGTGGCCAGGCGTGTGCTAACCGCAGACGAGCGGGGCAGACTTGGCTGTAGGACGATTCATCTATATGTCCTGGGGGTGCGTAGCAGTGAGTCACATACCTGTCTTTCTAAACTGCTGCAGCAGAATTAATATCCCACAGCTCCCTAGGGACCAAACACAAATGTGCATGTGCGGATGGAGGTGGGCGGCTGGCATTATAATCATGGGATGAACACAGTATTAAATTCAATATAGAAGAAAGTGCTGGGGCCATTTACTCCTAGCAACAGATCCAGATCTATAGAGTGTAGAGGCGGACAATTAATCTGTGATCAAATACGGAGAGGTTAGTTAGATAAAGTGAATCATTTTGGTGGTATTGGGGCATTTTGAAGTTTTGGAGTGTAGTGTAGGGTATTAATTGCTATGTAAAATGTAGAAAAAAAAAAAAAAAAGACTAACTACTAATTCATGCTAATGAACTAAAGAAGCATACTGTAATTTCAGTACCACTTTTTAATAACTATACCTTAATAAAAGACTCATAACAAACGAGTAATTTTAAAAATGACTCAGGCTTAGTAATTATGTATTAACCTAACTCCTAACCCCTCCATTAAAATTACAGTACGCTTCTTTAGTTTATTAGCACAAACACTGTAGAAGTAGCTCACAACTCCATCTAGTGGCACTAAGAGATAGAAGAGGCAAAACGTGCATTGATAATAACATGCACATATGCGCATAAAATAGATTTACACATATAGCACATAGAACTAATGATAAAATACATTAAAAAATTCAGAGATACTAATTAAAAGCTTGTGAAAAAATGTCCTTTTTATGCTGTTGCCTGGAAACTACCTTTACAAAAGTGAGAGAGAGTTTGGGAACAGCTGTGTGAGCTGTACAGGCACAAGGCTAGACTTTGACTAAGCCCCAAACACAAAGACAACTTCCAGACTGACCTCCAGCCGGGACAGACCACAAAGCTTTAAATAACATGAGTGTTACAGATGGAGAGGGAGAATACATCGAAATTACAAGGGTGCCATTTGCGTTATTATATCATTTTAGGCTTTGTAAATATCCTTTTTGCCCACACTAGCTGGTGTCAGGCTTTTGCACTGGATTTCATGTTGCAAATTTACCCAGTCTTGGGAAAGGCACAAATTGCACCGGGGAAAATTTAAGGAGGAACTTAAATTCACTGAGGGAAACATGAACAGATTAAGAAACATGGGATTTTCAGCCTTGGAGTTTGACAACTTGACAACTGAAAATATTCAGATAATTAAGCACAATTTGCTTGACTTCTAACCTTTTGTTCAGTATAACTTCTTAGAAATGGTTGTTTTCATTGTGCCAAACAGTGTTTTTAACAAGTCGTGGCTCCATTTTTGATGACAGTACATGATCAGATAAAAAGTATATATATTTCAAACTGTATTAAAAACTGCAAAACACTCAATCTATAAAAACATAAACTGATGATAAAATTCCCGGCACCTTCTGTCCATTAATTTACCAAAATAAACCAATCACTACAGCAGTATTCTATAGACCGAAAGGTGTCTCCATGAAGATTTCAGTGGTTTTATTGGAATGTTCCACAGTGTGACATTAAATTTGTCTGACCTGTGGTGCTACCTGGTGCTACTTATCTATCTATATCTGGAGATAGATAAGTTTAATATCATACTGTGGAGCATTCCAGGAGAAGCAATAGCATTGCCATGAAGACAAGCAGGTGGTAACATCCCTTCCCCTCTCACAAGAAAAGTTACAAAGTACACCTTTAAATAAAGAATACATAATGAGGTGTTACATTCTCTTGTTTCTCTTTTGTTTTTTCTGTTTAAAATCTGACAAGGGTCAAAAGCCATGAATCTTCTGTTGTGTTAAAGCATCACTATAGTCCCCACACATTGTAACCAGGTCTTGGGGAGGATGCATTGAAGCCAAGACGGTGAGTGTTAGTGAGTCATTTACACCCGAACCAACTCTATCATTGTAACCCCAGGGAGTGACCTCAGTTACATGCCATTCACCACAGCTCTCTGCCAAATGAGCCACTGCTGGGAATATTGCAGGCTTGGACTCAGACAGGCAATTTTAAATTCACAGTGATAATGACCATAAGTGGGGGGAGTAGTACAGCTGTGGTAAGATATAGACCTGACATGCTTCTATTGCTGCAGAGGCTGATTACATGGACATTTACAATTACTACATCACTTACTGAAAACTATATTCTAGAGTAGAAGTAAAAATTGCATTTCTTGCACACATTTCTGTTATAAACTCCTAATGCCTGTGTGGACTTCACTTAACATCTATACACTATACTCACACAACCATATCAACAAGCAATGACTTTCAACTTCTTGTTACAGACAAAATTTTGACTTTTTACTATTCAAAAGATGTCATATATTTGTTTTACATTGTCAAAAATTTTCACCTTTGATAATATATTATTTCTAATGTTGCTTGTTATCAGATTTGGATTCACACTTACTTGGTATTCTTGTTTTGATTTAATTTTATTTGTTTTTAACATCGCACAGGGGGAAAGTGCAAAAAGCAGTTGGCTGTGTGTGAGTTGGGCATGCACCACCTCAAAATTTGGACTAAACTGGGATGTAACCTGGATTTAATTCTGAACTAGACCAGAATTTCAACAGGAGCAAAAAAAAACAAAAAAAACCATTAATGCTTAAGAAGGTCCAAACCAGGACCAAAGCAGCTGACAATGAGGGTGGCTGTACATCACATGACACAGGAGTCGCTCTCTGATATCACATCAAATTTGGGATTAAACTGGGATTAAACCTGGTAGTAAACCAAGACAAGACTAGGAGAATGTAACCAAACCCAACTGACAAACCAGGAGTGTGAACGCACCCTTAAAACCTTGTGTTTTCAGAGCAGCTTTTGGTCTGACACTGAAATGATGTAAAACTTGCACCTTGTTGAGTTGCTATATCCAACATGGACGCCTGTTCTGTAGTTTGGGGTCTCTCCTTTTTGACAAGCCTTATGTCAATCACATAATACATTTTTAGTGTAGGGCAAGATCATACAGTAAAATATCGAGCTTAGACCAGTGTGTCTCAAACTTCAATCTGTAAAAGCCTAATGGGCCTTGAAGGTATTGCAAGTTAACGCATTAGATATGATGAAACGATGACATAAAAAATTAAGATAAATATATGGGTTTCAGAATGATAAAAATAGCACCGTTGCCATATCATTTTACAATTTAAAACAGAATACCCCATCTTTTGATTGGTGAAAAGTCCTCAAAATGTCACCTATAACAGGAATCTGAAACCCACAAATAGTATTTCAAGAATTTTAGCCAAGAATCAATTTTTATCACATATTTTGAAGTGATAGTGTGACGTTTTATATTTAGAGAGTACCATCAAGATAAAATGCAAAAGCCTATTGAAAATAACCAGTTCAAACAATAGAAAACAGTACAATACTGAACCATCACTGAAGAGCTGAAACATTGAAATAAAAGATGCAGGGCAGAGAGACAGATGACAGAGCCTGTGCACAGTCATTTGTTCTGAGGAGGAAGATTGAGTTATTGCTTCATGCTTTCGCTTACAGCACATTTTTCCTGGTTTTATTTTATAGTTATAGTCTTGTTTCTTGTCTCTACATCAGCTTTATATCCTCACACAAAATCTCCAATAAATAAAACAGTTACAGCACGGTGACTTTTCATTTTCTATTTTCATCCGGAAAAAGGTGAATTTAAGGTTGTTAAAGCCGCATGGGGCGGAAGACACTTGTGCTTTCTAGTAACATAATTATTTTACAATCAAGAAACAATTAAAGGCCAATCGATATAATAAATGTGTCAACTGCTTTTATGTATATTATGACTTCTGTGGAGAATTAGTAGATCTAAATTCAAAAAGGAAAAACATGGTTGCCAAGTGATGTTAAAGGCACACTATATAGTTTTTCTTGTGTCAACACCCAGATGTTATTGCTTTGCCTGGAATGTTCCACAGTATGCCATTAAACTAATCTATCTCGCACTTGTTAAATCACAGAAGTGATTTAATAAATGCAAAAAACCCCCAAAAAACATGCACTCTTACAGTGAACAGGGCGCCTCTCCACAGATACAACCTGTAATTTGCCCTGGTGGCATCACTGTCTTGTCTTCATGGAGATAGATACGTTCAATGCCATACTGTGGGACATTACAGGCAGAGCAATTAACATTCCCACGAACAGAAGCCAGTGCGGGTCCTCCACCCAGAAAGTTCCACAGTGCACCTTTAAATCTGCCTGTGACTTGATAGCTATGCAAATCTATTCATGATCACTTATAAAAGACTTTGAATCACCAGTATTTATAGGGCCTTTACTGTGCTATGGTAACAAGTTGAATGATCAAATGGAGATATCCCTCTGATACATATAAATATTGCTTTAATGCAGGGACTTAAATGTTTCAATCTTGTAGTTTTACAGTTTTTACTAAAGAAAGAGGAGAGTGAGAGTGACACTAATTTCACTTTTTTACAGCACATTAGGAAACCCTCATCTGCCATAAACAGGTCAATAGTTAAGTGCTGACAAAACACCCAAAGCCTTTGTATTGATTCACTTTTACTCCATTGATTTGTTTTATTGCGTTGAAGATCAACAGGCATCAACAGTCAATTTTAATATGCTTATGTGTTATAGACTAAAAGAAACTATATTACAGGACTGGAGAAGGTTGCTTTATTTTATTTTATTTTTTGCAACTTCATTTTAAGATCTTTCCATCTGTCAAAATCAAATAAAACATACCTCGTTTTTTCCCCCAAAGGTTTACAAAGGCAACTTTTTTATGTAGGGTGCTCTCTTAGCCAGTGGTGGATGAAGTACTCAATTTTGTTACTTAAGTATAAGTACAGCTACAGAGGTTAAAAGTTACTCAAGTAAAAGTAAAAGTATCACATGAAAAAATCGACCTAAGTAAAACTATTTAAGTACCGGTTAAAAATGTATGTTAAAAGTAAAAATTGTTAAAGTGTTAAAGTTTGTTATTGTTAAATATAGTGATAACAGTTCAAAAATGATACATATTTGGGTCAACACTAAGAATACAAATCAATTTTTTTTACTTTTCTTATGAGTTTTGTGTATTTATTTTTGTTTGCTCAAAGCTGAAGCTTGAATTCAAAAACTTTAGTCAGGACTTTACCACTAACATGGTAAAAATAACCCCTCAAATCATCATCATCATTTTTACTTTTCAGTCCAGTTAAAAAATGTAGTGGAGAAGAAAGTACAGATGCCTGCTCTCAAATGTAGTGAAGTAAAAGTAAAAAGTATCCACTGTAAAGTGTACTTAAGTTTTACAGCTACCTAAAAATTCTACTTAAGTGCAGCACTTTACTACCTGTTACTTTTCACCACTGCTCTTTTCCTGAAGGGTTTTGTGAGGACCTTTCTCCATTCAAAAGATATATTTTGCCTTGAATTGCATACCCAACAATAGTTTCCAATTTATATAATTTTTTTATCCACTATACTCAGTTAGTCTGCAATTTATACATTTCAAAGCTTTACAATTGTTAAATCTGTCCCTGAAAGTACCACCACACCATACAGCCTGTCCTTCCAACGTCTTTTTGAGGAGGTCAAATTACGAATAGATTAGGGTTTAGTAGTTTATCTATTGCCTTGTTCTTGCCTCCAACTCGATATCTCCAGGCTTCTTTATCTCATATTACTGCTCTTAAAGTGACACGAGAAAAAAGTCCCCAAATCCCAAACTTTCAACTTTTCCTTTGTCAACAAGGGGCCATTGATGTCAAACAACTCACTCAAGTTATGGCATCATATTAGGCAGCATATTTTTAGACACTGTTAAATGTTACTTGCGCCATTTCGTTTCCAAGGTAACAAGAACAAGGTATATTTAGAGAGCACCAAAGTGAGACAAGAGAGAGGGAGAAAAAAAAGTGTTGATAATCTTTACGAAGCAATCGCAATTAGTGAAAGGCAAATAGTAAAGAACCAAACACCTCGACTGCTTACAGCCGGAGGTGAGAGAATGCTCAGGAACAAGCAGCTCATTCAGTGCCACTTCTAACACTTGCGTCATCCATTCATTTAGAGGTCTTCATATGGTACAATAGGGCTACTCAACCAAGTACATCAGCAACGCATACATACAGATTTTTCTTTAAATTATGGGTCATTAAAGGCGTTGCTTCTGGTAATAAAACTCAAAAGCTGAAAAGACAACAAGGACACAAAGTAGCTGTATCACTAGAGCTGACGCAGGTGAAGTTTTTTGTCTTGAAAAGTTGTGGCGTTCTGACTCACCGTTTGACAGCAAATAAACAATAGCAAAAATATGTCCTGAACATAATTATGAGAAAAAGGTGGTCTGACTTTTGAGTGATGAGATGATCAACAGGGACCAAAGAGGCACAGTGCTCTTTTGTACCACTAGGTGGAGTCAAGAGTGGTTGTCAAACCCATTTTCCACCAAGGTGCTGCTGGTTTAGTGCAAGTATGGCTACATGTGTATCAACATAGCGTTATTTACTAGCAAGCAGTATTATGTTGTTTTGGTCTGGGTCAACTCTATGCTCCCACAACTCAATATGTTCCCATGGTTGTTGGGTTGGGGGCTTATGGTTAAAGTTTGGGCCAGTTTTGGTCTTAAATACCTGCTTTAGTGTTTGCTGTATTTCAGATAACAGTGACATTGTTTTGTTTTCCCCATTACTTGTATTTAAGTGCTACCTTTAAATATGTCACTTTTATGTTGAGAGCTGTGTTCTGAGTGAAGTCCCTGCATTGGGACTGGTTCTCATTTCTGACCCAGCTGTTAACTCGTGCTGAGTTGGAGCCAGTTTGTGGAACCAGAAAAAATTAAAAATATATAAAAATATTATATAAGTGAATGTCCATATGAAGATTGTGACTTAAAAAAGACAACTTGATGTGTAAATGAGCAGTCCGGTCCAAAAACTCATTGGGGCTTTGAGGTAGTCTATGGTCAGAGAGACAAAAAGTGTACAAGTTTGTTTATTGTGCCGTACTTTTAGACCCAGTACTTATTTAGATCTGGTCCTGGTTGTACTTTATGTGAAATTATCAATGGTCTATAGTAAAAGCCAAAAGTTAAATCTGTCAACTGGACAAAAAGTTAAATCTGTCAACTGGACAAAAAGTTTCCTGAGTGAAGACGTTTGGCTGCTCTTCTAAGACGCTCCTTCAGTTCTGGTCAGATTGCTGGTGGACACTGCCTTATATCTATCTGAAGGGAGGAGCTAACTACACTGAAACCCTAAAACAGCTATTGTTTACAGTTTCTGTATGTAGGCTAAGTCTATTGAACTGCAATAAGTGTGCACTGTGCCTGAGTCATACTTAATATATTCATAATCCTCTTAGTGGGTGTTTTCACACCTATTGGCAACCTGGCTAGCTCTATTGTTCTCTTTGTTTCCTTTGTTTGATTTGGGCCTGAGGATGGAGTTATAGATGGGGGAGCAGCGAAACGTCTTCACTACAAATTTTGTCCAGTTGACAGATTTAACTTTTGCCTTTTACTATGGATCAGACCTGGACCTGGGATTACACAGACATTATCAATGATCTATTAAAAAAAAACATTATTGTCTGTAACATAGAATAAGATATAATAAGAATTCTGCTGATGTGAAAAGTTGAGGTGAGGTGTGTAACCCAAAAATAACCTTGTTTGTACTAAAATGCCTATTAGCAGAATCTTAGAACTGTCCTTAATGGTAAATAGTATGAAAAATAATGCATTGTACCTCATTATGGTTTATTAACTGGTTTACAAAAATAGCAATCTTTTTACAAACAGAAACAACACTACACACATTTTCACTCAATGTTTTAATGTTTTGATTTTGAGAGTCAAATGATTAACAAAAATTACACAAGACATTAAATAATAATTCTGCGTCAATTAATATTTTCACACATTTTTATTTTGCGATTATTTTTACATCACTGTGGCTAAATAAAACAGCCATTTCTCATTACTCAAATCTATCACTGATCTTCTAAGTTCTTCAGTAGTGGTTTTTAATTATTGTAATGATTTTGGTTCTCTCCGTCTATTGCAACACAACGTGAAATAATGGAGGCATTGTAAAGAAATAAGCTGTTTGCAAATGTTAAATCAAACACTTTGTAGCATTGTGTAGCTAAATGACAATGCTAAAGTATTGAGTGTTTTAACCAGCTTTTTGATGATTTTCACTCATCAAATGATAAAATTCTTAAATGATCCATAGGGCAATTGTCAAGAAAAGGCTGCGGCCTTGAGTGGAAATTGTATAATTAATTTATTACAATCACTGCTCTGAGTTTAGTCAAACATCCTTTCCAACCATTGGAGCCAGTCAAGTGACTAATCAAAAATTGCTCAAAACATTTAGTCATGATTGTGCACAATTATCCATTTGACACACTTGGGTTCATTTTTACACTAAAAATAAATCCAAGTGTGAGGTGTCTTTTGTGTCCATCCTTACTTAGTTTCCAAACACAATATACCATTTTACTTTAAACTCGATTTGACCAACTCACATATCACAAAAAGCTCAAGTGACACTTTTGAACACAATTAACCCTGAATACATTATTTCTTAGAGTCTTGAGACTGCTCTGAGTTTAGCCGAACGTCCTCTTGGGTTTTCTAACATTTCCTGTTTCTCTGGAGTCACCACTTTCCTTTTGATAGGAGCCCAGTGTTCACTTCTTTGTTTTGGTCTCTCTGCATACTTTTCTTTTCTCTGTTTCTGTTCAAAGTGAAACTCATCCAGGTTGGACATGTCTTCCCCTTGTAAAAACCTTTTGACCAGTCTGTCCTCCAGAGAGTGGAAGGTGATCACGACCAGGCGCCCCCCCGGCCTCAGAGCGGTTTGAGCAGCCAGCAGACCAGCGTGCAGCTCGTTTAGCTCATCGTTCACAAAGATGCGCAGAGCCTGGAAAGTCTTGGTG
Source organism: Periophthalmodon schlosseri (assembly GCA_000787095.1). Taxonomy (NCBI): domain Eukaryota; kingdom Metazoa; phylum Chordata; class Actinopteri; order Gobiiformes; family Gobiidae; genus Periophthalmodon; species Periophthalmodon schlosseri. The sequence continues at coordinate 10,047 of KN479130.1, read as the reverse complement.
GCCAAATGCGATGGGCGGTTCAGTCTGTCTTTACGGGCGTACATTGCCGCAGCAGGAAAGGCTCCTGTGGGGACCAAAATAGGTGGTCAATTTCCCAACATTTTGCAGTGCCAACAAATGCAATGCAATAGCAAAGCCCAATAATCTCCTCATGTCTATGAGGTCAGTGCGATTCTGTTACAACTATTTGTCGGGTCACTGCCCCCAAATCTCAATTCGTAAGGTTCCAACATGTTGGATATTTACGATTGTTGTTTGCGATAAACTTTACAACAGCCCGTTGCCTAGTGACAGGTCTTTAACTGTAGAAATAGAGTGGAGGACACCAACATGGAGTCTGCGCAAACTTTTTCATTTATCACCACTGTGATGATGATGACTGTTACAGGGTCCTAACTTAATTGTTGCAAAAAGTCTGTGGTCTGCACAATTTGTGTCATGTCTTACAAAGATTTTAAAATCCTCTAGTGTGCAGCCGGATTTAATATTGAAAACGTCATGTGCACAGTGGTGCTGTGTGTTTTATATGCTCAACTTTTACCCACAGGCTAGACGTTTCAAACCTTGTCAGAGTGCATATTGTCGCTGTGTCCTTGGGCAAGACATTTTAGCACATTGCTTATGTTAATTCTCTCTACTACAATGATAAAACTATAGAGACAACGGATGACAGATGCTGCAGGGCTAACTTCACCAATGCCATGCTCAAATATGGTCCTAATTTCTGGCTCCATAATGTTAGCTTTTCAAGTCACAGCAAAATGGTCCACTTTATTCACTATATAAGGTTTTAATGTAATATATTGCCCATTTTCCTTTTAACTGGGCCTTATCGCCAGCCTGCAGCATGACTGAGCGGCTCTATGTGAAGCAGATGGAGGGTGGAGATGGTGTGGACATGGCTGATGTGTCACTAAAATACTGAGAAACATGCCTCTGCCAAATGCCTTCGTGATCTCCCGCTCCAGTCACTGCCAATTTTGCACTCTAATTTGTAGAATACAAAACTAGTCGTGTCATAGTTGCCGTTGAAATATCCTTAATTAGTTCCATTAGTCTGGTATTTATAACCACATCAGAGATAATGAACTGTTGGTACAATTAGTTAGTTAGTCTAAAGTTTGTTAAGCTGTTGTTCAGTAGTTTTGGGTTATGGGTGGCTTTATCAAATAGTAATTTCAAGGTTGTAGATGGAAAAAAATATAACATAGAGATTTAGTAGTGTAGTGGTTTTATTTGTAATTTAATAATAAATGTTATGTTACTCTTTATAAATATTTGAAAGACTATAATATGTTATAATATGTTAGTATAACAAAGTAATAGTGGAAATTAGGCACGTCACAAAATATTCTGAATGGAGATATATTTCTTAAAAACAGTAAACTATAAAACTGAAGACTACATTACGACATAGACACAATAATGCTAAAGCAGGATAATTCCAGCGATCTTTTGTAATTGTTTGTGACGATAATTATTCAGCCCTAAATAGCTCAGATCATATTGTATTGTTGCTGCTATTATATACAGAACAATAATTTGATATAGTAACAACAGACCTAGAGCTAATGCTAATTTCCTAGATTCTGTGAATGCCTCTTAGCTCCCGTATGTAGCAATTTGGCTTTTTAACCTGCCTGTAGACTTAGCAGTCAGACTTTAAAGGGCCCTTATTACACCAATTCCTGATCTATGTTATAATGTTGTTTCCTCGTCACAAACAGATCTGGAGTTGTGTTTTTTTCATTCATACATGTTTAACACACAAACCCTCCATATTAAGGCTGAGTTCTTCTCTCAAAGTAAAAAACACTCTGTTTCGCCTTGTGATGTCATGTGGTAATACAGGACGTGCTCCATACACCTTCACTAGAATCATTTGACTAATTTCAGCCCTGGAATTGCCAATCTCTATTGAACTAAAGGTAAAAGGAGCTGTTAACTTGGAAACTACGGCTCCATGACATCACAAGGTGGAACAGAGCATTTTGCGCTTTGGAGATGTAGACAGACTAATAATAAAGGGTTACTCAAACATGTGTGAATGAAACAAAACATAACTTCAGGTATGTTTTTGATAAGGTAACAACATTATAACATGGGTTAAAACTCAGAGTCAATTTTGCGTAATATAGGACCTTTAATCAGGCAACAAGTGTATGAGGTGACTGAGACGTAATGTCTGGCAAATACCAATAGAACTGAACATATTTTTCAGCCGTAAACTGTACTTTTCTGGTGAAGTATCCACCACCTGCTTGTCTCCATAAAGATGTTATTTATTTGCCTGAAATCTTCCACAGTATGGCATTACATATCTCCATGGAGACCAAGTCACAGGTCAGATCAGTCAGAAGCAATAATGCTGTTAACATTAAGAATGCATGTTTTTCAAGGTATTTTTGAGTAGTAAAAACACCAGTAATGAAATAAATGCTAGATAGATAGGATGCTATACTGTGAAACATTTTAGGCAAAGCAATAACATCTCTATGGAAACAAGCAGGTGGCTGACCCCCCACAAAAAATGTATACAGTGCCCCTTTAAATTCTGACAAAAATAAGCAGTCGCAGCCATGTTTTAGACATGAAGCACGTGCCTTAAACACTGAACAAGCTGCACCTACTGGCCACTGCACCTGTTTGACAAACTGCATGAATGAATCACCGCACTGAATACATTACACACTGGGATCATGAGGGACTGGAAATCTGGCACCAAACAAACAATCTCACAACACGGTGCAGCTTTAACAAGTCATAGCCACACCACACATGAGAAAAAAAACAATTAAGCACTTGTATAGACCCATGGAGGAACTGCAATAAATAGCAAAGTGAATGATGTGGCATTTCTCTCCTCCTGCACTGAACAGCCCAAGGTGTGAGTCACTCTGAAATCAATACAATGCCTGCACAGCGGAGGACCAAGCCTCACCAAGCCGGGCCCTCTCTAATTCATCTTTCAAAGGTCCTAGCGGCACATCCATGGAGGAAAGAAGAGATTAAGATGTGTACATAAGGAGAAAAGCAGGTAGTTAAGAGGCAACCGCAGCCTTGGGAACCTGTTAGATTAAACAGCGCACAAAATTAACAACCAGAAATGTAATATACCTTACTGTTACGTCTCAACTGGAAATCAATAGATATAATCAATAAGCCTACATGAGAGAAGATGAAATGTTCACTTAAAGCCAGGAACTGACAGGGCCTGTGTTTAATTGGACACAATTAACAGGTTGTATATTAGGGCAAAATTACAAAAATTGACACCACGACAAGAGAGATGTAGACACCACCTATAGGGTCCTTTTGGGACAACTGATGGAAATTAGCCTTTGGCTATAATCCTGTGTGTTTACATTCATGTTGTATCATGTCTGCCCATTAACATGCACTGCAATTTTGACAGTAACAGAACAGTTAAACGTTTGCCTGGGTCCAATCAGCTATGTGGTAACTAACACGCTATAATTTTATCTAAAATCTGTTTCTTAAACTTTAGAAACCGCTAAGTTATTTTAAAACTGTCATCAGGTGGTAAACCACAAAGTCCATAAATATGTATATTAAACAGCTCATTCTTATCATTTCACAATGCTACTAGACAACTTCAATATCGGCAGCTATTGTAAAAAGCATGGCTCAATTTTACATATATGGTTTACACATTTAATTTTAAGGTATGCAATGTAAAATTCAAATGCTATGATGTCCAAAGGTAGTTAACAAAGAAATTGTTTCATCTGTGTTTATAATAAAAGGTTTATGCCACAGCCACACTCAATCTACCTTTGCACTACAGGAAGGTAGTAAAAAAACAACTATAGTAAAAAACACAGTTTTCAGCAGTGCAAAGAAAAAATTACTGAAAGAATATGTGTGAAACATCTTTAGGGATATAAAAAAAAGACCAAATAAATTGCAGTCTGCTGTCACGACTTGAGCCTTCACACACTATCATTATAAATATATCTCACTGTGTCACACTGGTGTTGGGCACAAACTGGCAGTAGTTAAACTGACAAAGGTAAACTCGTCTGAACATTAGAAAGGGTTTAAAGTTAGACTGTTTTGTAGTTAGGGGCAGGCAATATGAAAAAATGAATATTCCATATTGTTTTACATTATCCCAATGATGACGTTCAGACGATGTTTTTGCAATCCACCAGAAATGTGCTAAAACATCCCCGTAATGTTATAGTTTAAGTACAGCGAAAAAAGTGTATAGACTTAAATATTAAACACTACAAAAATATCACCGTATACTCTATAAAAATTTCTACATTTATTTTAGTCTCCTTTTGTATACTTTTAAAATTGTTATAGACAAATAATTAGATTTTTCATATGTCTAAAAACAAGTGAGATAATACATATTTCAATATATCTCTCATCTAGTTAGGCTGTATTTTACATACATTAATGAAAAGTCCCTTATCTATAGATTGTCCTGAAATTACATTTTCACCCTACGGTTTATTATTCTCCAGTCTCTGGTTTTATACGTCCAAATGCATGTACCAAGGACACCCCCAGTTCTGCCTATATCAATAGATCCTGTGCATGCATTTATATTTCACTTGCATCATCTTGCATTATAAGAAATCCAACACAACAGTCAGTACACTCACGTTGTGTTACATGCCCCACCATCTTTGCGTCTCAAACTGATGTACGGATGAGCGATATTGACAAAAATGAATAGATCATTATTTTTGGGAGATATTCTGATATTCCATATTATGCTAATCCAACAGAGATGTGCTAAAAAAAATGTCTGTTGAGGTTTAATTATCAGCCAAATGTGAAATGACTGTAAAATTTCCCATAAAACTACAGAAATATCACTTTATACCCTTAGTTTTTATACACCTTTTCAGTTTTTTTTATTTTTTTTATTTTTAATCAGCTATAGGCAACAGTACATTACTACATGTCTTCAAAACAACATTCATGACATCCATATTTTGATAATCTCCCCACCTCTAACCTGATGCAAGAGAAATCTCTACGAGTGTGACATTTTGAGATTCAAATCAAAACAACAAAGGATTAGATTAAGACTGTGTATTATAAGGGGAGTCTGGGCACCAAAAATTCTAACTTTTTGACCAGTGCCTTGATAGACGTCTAGGCTCTATGAGGGATTCCAAGGTTTAAAATTTTTGCAGTTTTTTTTTTTTTTTTTCCTTTCACTATTGCTTCTTAAAATATATTTAACACTTAGAAACTATAACAATTTAATATAATAAAAAATCTGCTTCAGTGTAAAATTGGCTTAAGTGGTTAACATATAATAGCACTTTAAAGGGGCATATTTATTTTTGTTAAGCTCAGCTGGTTGTAAAGCTCCTTTGTATTGTCCCTAAATAAAACCTGACGGATCGTTGTGCTGAAAACATTGGCGGCGCTGACTTTGCTCTGCTCTTTAAAAAGTATCAAACAGCTGCAGTTACTCACACCTGTTCTCTCTCGGTGACACTGACGCACGTAGCGCTCTCTGCTATAACTATTGAAACGACAACTCACTCACATCTCGAAAGGCACAAAACTATCGCTCTGCACGACTAAAATGGGGCAGATGAGAAACAAAGAAATAAATAAAGGGGGAGGGGAGGTAGGTGGAAAGATGGTGTTTATGTATGGGTGCTTTTGAGGATATCAGTCGAATTGTGAGACAGCCACAGAGTCACGGTCTCATCTCCTCCTTTCTCACGAGGAGCTAAAGCAGAGAGAGGAGCGATGTGTCGCTAACAAGCCGACTTAATATCTCTACTCAATGTTTTATTTCTCCCTTTAGCTAAATCTACGGGACTATTGGCTATACCTGCAACCACTGTGGCCAGCTGATGAGTGGTGGTGATAGGGGAGGACCGGCGAGCCTCCACTATGGCTGAAGCGATTTTCCAAGCGCGTCTCTCTTCGCCGTATGCGCTGAGGATGGATGCGAGAGCCTGTTGATCTAAGGTATTCACAACGTCAGTCGCGTGGGGCATGTCAGGGTACCTACGCACAAAGAGATGCCCAATTAAGCGGCTTGACGTCATGACCCCCCTCCCCTTTTCGCCAGTGGTGACAATTGTGAGATGTACAGCTGAGGAGGAAGTTTTGGAGAATATTGTGAGGAAATGAAAGGGGAGATGCAGCTTGTGGCACGGCTCATAAAAGATAATCAGAGCTGTTGGTTCACACGTCTCTGTGGCACTTGTTAATTACTATGATTTACTAACACTTCTGAATACACAAACAGACTGTGGACGGCGAAATTATGAAATATGAGCTGCTCAGTAAACAACAGACAGCACCGTTTGCCACAAATGTTTTAATATGTAATAAATTATGTTATTTTATGATCTTTGAGAATTGTTGATAACCCTGAAGAAGAATACAGTGGCACTAAGTGGCACTTTATAACTTTATAACAAACAATATAACAACATACAATATACAACACTTAAAATTTTCTTATTGGTATTGATATTAAGTTAGAATAGAATTTTTTTTTAATTTCAATATATCATCAAAGTAGTAAACTGTAAAAATGTACATGTTTTATTATGTACCGAAAGGTCAGTGTAACCTCCTCCTGTGTTTTGACAATAACATATGATTTCACTTTAGGGGTGTCACAGTGTAAAATTTTATAGTTACAGTTATTGTGAGCACAGGTCATCTGATATAAAAAGTACTTTACATTGAGGTTTACATTTTGGGTCATAGACAGAATTAAAATGGCTTATTTTTGCTTCTAATATTCCCACAGATTAAATGATCAATTGTGATACCCCCAGTTCACATTTAACCACATGTACTTGTATGTCCAGTATTGTTGAGTGCTCTGACCTGTCTCCGTCCATCCTCATGTCCAGTGGGCCGTCTTTGCTCAGAGCGAACCCTCTCTGGGCCTGGTCCATCTGCATTGAGGAGCACCCTGCGTCCAAAAGCACCGCGTCCACGCTCCTCTCTGGTATCGTCATGTGGGACAGCAGGGATAGGAGCTCACTGAACCGGCCCAGGATCGGCTTAACTCTGCCACTGCAAGAAAAATACAACTTTACCTGTAATTATGCTGTGTACAATAATGGCAACAAATACAATTGGGAGTTGGGAAAAGTTATAGGTTATACCTACAAACACTGTACTGCATACTGTTGAAACCAGAATATTATATTGTTTGTGAGAACACATTTTTTAAATCTTTATTTGATCGCAACAGCATATCTTAATAGGGTGGATTAACCTATAAGAGAAACACATGGGCCGTTAGGGTCAAAACAAATATGGTGGCTTAGAAGTAAAAAGCCTTTATGAGGACTGGATTTGTGCAGAATCAACAGTCAAAGCATTAAACTCTTATGTATCTGAGGTAACACAAGTTATACATTATGTTCTAAGGATTTTCAAGGGGCAACATCTTTGCATTTGAGAGACACGTGCTACAAAATTAGCGGATGTTGTTGGACCGTCCCAAGTTAGGATGGTTGTTTGGCATCCTTTATGGTCCAGTTCCAGACCCTTCTGCATTCAAACAGAATGTAGATCTGGCAAAAACCGGATGGTGAATATTGCGTATTTTGGAATGAATTCAGGTTAGCTGCCAAATAACTGTAAGGACTGTGCAAAGAAGGGACACACAGTGTATTTTTAAAAAAACAACAACAATATGGTATAGATAAAACTGAAATGTAAATAATGACAACTTAGGTGAAAAAACAAGCACAGGAGGGATACTAGATTTGTAATCTGAAGTCATAGCAACAGAGAAATGGAGGCATCCATCAATCAAGGTTTGCGTCTAAACCACATTTACGTTCATTGATAAAAATACGCAGCGCAGCCTCATCCAAATAATTGAAATAAATAAACAAAAATTAACACTACAATGTGTAACTGTAAGAGCATATTTATGGATGTTATTTCATTATCACTAGTTGAAGCTCTGCCACAAAGGTACAACATTAATAAAAAAACCATACATGCTAGAAATAAAGAGTGTTATTGTAATTTGCAATAGATAACTGAATATAATGTCCACTGTAATCAAACAAAATATGTGTTTTTATAGAGACATCTTGTTGTACCTGTAGTTAAAACCTTTATAAACATATTTTGAAATTCATGGGATTTTTGTTTTAGTTTATCAGTTCATATTTCAGTCTTCTCTCAAAGGTGAAAGCACCTGGAGTTGTTTACAATGTGCACTCCAAACAGAATCCTACTTAAACATAAATCACAAATCTAATTGCAATACTTGTCCGAAAAAAATCACAAATGCAGCCCAAATGGGACGCCATCCAACAAGTTTAAAGTTTTATTTTTCATCTCCTCCGGCATCTTCTACTGTCTGACGGGTTCTCTTCCTCATGCAGCAGCGGTGAGATCCTCCGGCCGCGGTCATGCATTTTTCATGTGACCTTTTAACATTGTGTGAACAGAGATGACGGCAGAAGAAAGCAACAGAACGGAGCGTCTATATGTTAGACGTCACGTTCTCCAAGTCAATTGTCCATATGATTTATTATGATTATTTATGGACTGATTTTATTTGTATTGTGTTTTTAATGTCTTTCTAATTCTGTAAAGCACTTTGAATTACTTAGTGTATGAATTGTGCTATACAAATAAACTTGCCTTGCCTTGCATTGCCTTAAGTGGTGTTGGCTGCTTTGAATAACCAAATATAACCTTGTACAGGGATGTCAACATTAATTGATTAATTCATAATTGTGATTATTTAGGTCACAATATAATCGTAAGAATTAAAAAAATAACTGTAACATTAACATACATTTTAGAAGAAAGTTATTGCCAGCCATATACTAATGTTTTTTTTCTAACTGATTACATGATTTTACTTAATTTTATAATTCAGAAAGTTTGATTTAATAAAGCTGGTAGATATGTTAAAGGTCCTATATTACGCAAAACTGACTCTTGTGAGCTTTAAGCCATGTTATAATGTTGTTTCCTCATTAAAAACATACCTGGAGTTGTGTTTTGTTTAATTCACATATGTTTGACTAATCTTGCATTATTATCTCCAAAACTCAAAATGCTCTGTTCCACCTTGTGATGTCATGCAGTGGTAGTTTTTAGTTAAGTTACCTTTTACCTTTTGTTCAGTAAAGATTGACAAGTCCAGGCCTAAAATTATCCAAATTAGTCTAGTGAAGGTGCATTGAGTTTAAAAACACAGTGAAGCATTTCCTGTATAACCATTTGACATCCCAAGGTGGAACAGAGTGTTTTCTGTTTGAGAGAAGAACTCAGCCTAAATATGCATAGTTTGTGTGTTAAATGTGTGTGAATGAAACAAAACACAACTCCAGGTATGTTTTAATGAGGAAACAACATTACAACATAGATCAGAAATATTGTAATATGGGCCCTTTAACGTATTAGACAATGTTCAGTGTTCATAGTGTCATTCTAATTAGTAAAACTGTTGCTTACTACTGTGTTTCAGATGACATCACAACATTCTACAGGCCAATAAGATGGGGGGCAGCTAAAATGCATATTGTTAAAATTCAGATTTTAGTTGTAATATTAGAAGCTCTAGGGTCTAGTCACTAATAGAAATGACCAGATTCAACATTTGCGAATTTTCTTTAGACATTTATTTTGAAAGTACAATGTAATTAATAGGTAAAACTGTCTCCTGTACCCCATGTGAGAGTATGACATAATCACATTCTAGAATATGAAAACCACCAATCAATGGAAGGACTCTACGTCAGACTTCTGGCCCCTCAACAAGGTGATAGGGTCATACCCGTGTTGCCGTGCTCTTGTATGTGACCATAGAAAATTAATGACTCTAGTGTCTGTGTCTGGATGGCAACTTAATGACAATTACCATGTACCCTGCCTAAGGCCATTTTTGCATTGGGTTTACACCATAGTATTGCCTAACAAAACCCCCTCCATTTAAGCATGTACTGAAGCTTCAAATTATAAAATGCGCACTGCCATTAGTTATGAATAGTAATTATTATCATACTTTTGTATAATTGTGTGTGTGTGTATACATATACATAT
>KN479128.1:0-11820 GCA_000787095.1 Periophthalmodon schlosseri | reverse complement strand
GATTTTCTTTGGTCATTTTGAATTAAGGTGCATTTTGACTTTTGTTCATATGTGATGGTGAAAAGTATAAACCTTATGGGAATAATGTACACTGTAAAAATATCAGGAAATCTGACAATGACTTGTACCCAGAATTTAATCTTGATTAGCTAAATTGCATAACTGATTATAATGCATTTCTCTCAACCAAATTTTCAGCCAATTTAGAAAGTTTATTTTAAGTCAATTGTCTTACCCCATTGGCACAAGATTTTGGTGTAAAAGTAGAAATATATTTGAAAAAAGTCAAATAAATAAAATAAAGATCAAATATAGGTTTTTAACTTCTCATAGTCACAATACTAAAATTTTGAACGGTATTTCGCTATGAGATTTTTCATAACTCTTCAAATGAGTATTAGTTTCAGTACCAATTTTAACATCGATTAGTATCTGGGTTTTGCAGATACTAGTAGTAGTAAGTGAAATATAAAAACATTGGCTCCACACTAGTCAAAACTATTTTCAAAATGAATATTGTGAATTCAAGTCATTTCACTATTATTTTTGCAGTGTAACAGTAAATTAAAGCCTTCCTCACGGTAACAGCTGGAGTTATGTTTCATGTCACTTGTCATTTCACGTGCCTATGTGACCCGGATGGTATGCAGCGCGTCTCTATAGGAGCCGGATAGGGAACACTGGAGCCTTTGTTTCCCATTGGCCTGCTCTCCTTCGTACTTCCTTATTTGAGTTTTTGTTCCTTTTTATCCTCAAATGCACTCACTGCTGCCCTCTGCTCTTTTCTCACTACTACAGTCTACGCAGGGATGTCAAGATATCACATTTTTGTTGAACTTTCTATGTTTTTATATTTGAATTATTGTCATGGATGAATGATAGCAACTTTCAAGTATATCAATATTGCCACATTTTATTTAGTTACGCTTGAATTGTTTGTTCCCTGTTTTGTAAATATGTTATTGATTAGCTAAACGGTACAGTAGCCTTAAGCCCATGTATTGATGAGCCCAATATGGAGTCTACAGACAAATTTTCAATTAGATATTTTTATTTTTCAAATTAATTCCTCTAAAATTTGAAAACAGAAAGTTGAAAAAGTGGAAAAAGATACTGATAAGTGATAAGTCTATTATACTTTTGTTGTTTATTTTATTTTTTAAATTTCCTCTTTTGAATCACTTTTGTGCATGGATCTCAGTCAGGTACTCCAATGGTGCGCATACAGCTGGGCCTATTATGACTATTATGACCTATTATGCTTGGTTCTCTGTAAGTAGTAACTAACTTTGACATTTATAACTGTAATTTTTAGCAAAAATGTTGAATCCTGACATCCCTGTACCTACTTGCTCTCCCCTGGCTGGCAACTACGACCAATCTTTACAGAACAGTGCAATGTCTATTCTCATATTAGGCACAATGGGGTACAGCACAGACGTTAAAGGAGTAGAGTACTATGTTACACCCAGGCACACACACAAAACACGCATAACGACAAAATACAAAGATGTTAGCATTAGCAGCAGCTCTGGCCTCGTCGCGTTTGGGATCGAGAGAAAATTAGCCAGAGATTTTTCCTCCCGTTTTGCTATGAAAAGATGGATGCCTCTTGGATGAACCAGGAGTTTTACCGGTCTGGTTCAGAGGAGGGGGGAGAGGGCCAAGGTTTATCCAGCTGAAGAGTCCTCTCCCTGGGCAGGATCTTTCTGTTGGACCTGGCCTCCAGCGCTGGCAGCTAGGATCCTCTGAACAAAGTCTTTGGTCCGACCGGCGACTAGCGGGCCTGTAGGGGGCGCAATGATGAAAGTGAACTGCATGGTCTATAATGATTAGCTATGAAATGAATAATATTGAAAAACATCAAAGAACAAAATATCTGTTTCCTTTTGAAAACAACTGCAATGCACTACTATGCAATGCAATAAAAACACTGGCTCCACTATGCAACTTTTCTGATGGAGAGTTTACTACATGGCTCCATGGAGATGTTATTGCTTTGCCTGAAATGTTCCACAGTCCAGCATTAAATTGAATATTGTATTTATTCAATTTCTGGCATTTTGTTGCTATAAGAACCTTAAAAAACATGCATTTTTTCTGCGAACTGGCTCACCTCTTCATAGATGAGAGATAAGACTCCTCCAAGCCAACTTATGAGATGAGATAAGTTGGCTTGGAGGACTCACCTGCCTATCTCCATGGGGACAAATACATTTAACATAAAGCTGTAACATCTCCATGGAGACAAGCAGCACAAGAGAAAGGTTAGATAGAATAACCACCAGAAAAGGTGCTCTGTGTAACTTTTCAAATGGGCATTCAACTTATTGCAAAAGTAGAAAAAAAAAGAAAATACAAAAAAAGTACCTTGGCCTGTTGGCGGCATCACCTGATTGATACATTTAATGCCATATTGTGGAACATTCAAGACAAATCCTCTCTCTATGGAGCCTAACGTGTGTGCTGTGACCTAAACCCTACGCCACCCTGCAGCACAGACTTACCAGACTTCTAATGGTACTCAAATTCCACCACTACTTACTTACTTTGACTTCAACTGCAGTAGAAAGTAATTATCGCCACTTGAGGCCACTTTAAGAGTACAGCTGTTGCATAAGTGTCCCTGTCCCTTAATACTGTACATTTATATCACCTCGATTATGGTGTTATTTACCGCTGGACTGTCTGAGGATGTCTTCCAGTCTCTGTGTCATGCCCCTCTGGTCGCTCTCATCCTCTTCGCTGCTCTCCACTCTCCGTCGTATCACTTCTTTAATCCGCAACAGCGCACTTAGCAGGAGCTCTGTGCATTCAAACACATTACACAAGGATATTATAGACCAATGATACAACAGCATTAAGTCTAGACATGCGGGGCTAAACGCATACACTTAGATCAATAGGATTATGTAAGTTTGAGTGTTGTATAAGGATATTATATTAGGTCAAGCCTCCGTTCACTCTTGCGCAAACATAACATCAAAATTGGGATGTCTGTGTAATCCCTCAGTCGTCCAGGTATGATCCATAGTAAAAGAAAAATTCTAATCTGTCAACCGGACAAAAAGCTGTTGGAGTGAAGACGTTTCGCCGCTCATCATTCAGTTCTGGTCAATTGCTGGTTGTGAAGACGTTTCGCCGCTCATCATTCAGTTCTGGTCAGATTGCTGGTGGACACTGCCTTATATCTGTCTGAAGAGAGGAGCTAACTACACTGAAACTAACACACCTGTTGTTTCCAGTTTTGTTTGTTGCGTTCTTTTTTTTTTGTCCAGTTGACAAAATATATATATATTTTTTTTTACTATCAAAATTGGGATTAAACTGGGACTAGACCAGGAACTAAAACAGGACTAAAACAGAACCAAGGACCAGGACTTCGGATGCGTTCACACTTGCACAGATGCCACATTAAATTTGGGATTAAACTGGAAATAAACCAGGGACTAAACCAGGACTAGAACAGGGCCAAATACCAGGTTTTAGGATGTGTTCACACTTGCACACACAACATCAAAATTGTGACTGAGCTGGGACAAAACCAGGATTAGAACAGGGCCAAACATCAAGACTAAACAATGATCAAACCAGGACCCACCCAGGACAGCTATTAGATTCCTAGTGATAAAAAAGTTGGTGAAAAACATTATAAACTGATAGTAGTGCAAGTGTTTGCCCATCAACTACAGGGTTATTGGATGGGACACCACCCAAGCACGTACCGCCTTTTATGGGATGCATGCAAGTTCAGGAATTTGATTATATTCTAATTTCAGACTGAGGGCGATTTACTTATTTGAAAGAAATCTACATTTTGATTAATTTTATTTTAGAGTGTATTTAGGCCTGTTCAAGCCCAGTTGAGTCCTGATGTAGGCCTGTGTCCCTGTTCTAATCCTAGTTTAGTTCTGGCATAGTCCACATTTAGTCCCTGTTAAGTCCCAATTTTGAAGTAGTATGCATGTAAGTGTGAACGTACTACTACATCCAAATACATATTACTCTTACATATATCTATATCTATATCTATATCAGTCTATCTTGGCTTTCAACTGAAAACAATTATGAAGCATTATGCACTTACAATGGATGCTAACAGACACAACTTTGAACTTTGAACCCATTTTTGCTTCATGTGGATAGGTTAAATAATTACAGGGATATTACATTTTTTTTCACAGTTAACAGTATTCTGCCATATCATTTTGACCAGCTCTCCACCTCAATATAAAACTATGGACTATGGAAATAGAAAGTAGCCTATAATAATAATAATAATAATAATAATCATCTATTGAATAGATAAACCTAAGCGCTTAGACTCTGGCAGATAAAGGAAGAGAATGAATAACTGCTTAGAAAAATATCACCTCCACTTCCCTTAACCTTGAGTGATAATAGTAATGTGGTCATAATGTTTTGCTTGGTCAGTTTAATTTTCAACCAGCAGGAAATGACACATATATAGAGTCATGAGGAGGTAATTGTTCCTAAGGAGTGACCATGAAAACAAGGAAATTTTGGCTGCACAAGGTCAAGCATTGTGTGTGGATGGGTTTCTATCACATAGTGGGGACCTGTCTTCATAAAATCAGGTCCTTGTTTATTAAATCAGTAACATGATTTAAAGTTCAGATATGGGTTTAAAAAGGTTATAGGTGTCACTTGTCTGCCACCTGCTTGTCTCCATGGAGAGGTTATTACCACAGTACAAAATTATTCAACTACAGATGTTTTTATAAAAAAACATGCATTCTCTCCACAGATCTGATCTAGTGGCTTTACTTGCTTGTCTCCATGGAGATTTAGAAGTTTAATGCCATAGTTTGGAACATTCCAGGCAAAGCAATAACATCCCCATGGAGATAAACAGGTAACGGACTCTCCACCAGAAAGTTACATTTTACACTTTTAAGATTGGGGTTTGTAGGCAATGTAATGTCCCAAAGAAACATAGAAACCCAGTGTGTGTGTGTGTGTGTGTGTGTGTGTGTGTGTGTGTGTGTGTGTTGGAATAAAAATGGAAATTCCTGAATTTGAATCAACAATGAAATGACCAGGAACGTCAGGAATGCACACGAGTGGAGGGAACCAGAGGCTAAAGCAGGACAGAGACTGGAGCTGCACTGGGTCAAATGCAAACATGAACTAAAGTGACAGTGCAGAACACTGTACACTTATGACCAACCATTTTTAGGGCTGCACAATACATCACGAATGAAATCACAATTTGAGCTGCTGTTATTCTCAAATCGCAAAGGCTGCACTTTATTTACTTTACAGAACGGAATGTCCTCTGCGAAGAACAAAATATCCTTTTTTATAGAAAAATGTTGTAAATGTAGTTTTGACCTCTAGGAACACATTCTAAAACACATGGGATTTTTGGATAAGTTTATCAGTTCGTATTTCAGTCCTCTCATAAATGTCAGTGCTCTTGGAGTTGTTTACAATTTGCACTCTGAACAGAATCCTACTTTTTAAACAAATCTGATTGCAATCGCAATATTGTACAAAAAAAAAAAAATCACAATTATAGTGTTTCCCCCAAATCTGCAGCTATTGATAGGAGGTGCCTACAGCTGCATGGCTCTTTGATGTGATGACGTTAATGGTGACACCAGCTGCCATTGGGCACCGCTCTTATCTAATGTGGAAGTCAGTGGACTTGTTTCTTACATTAAGTTCTTTTAGATCAGTATTGTGATTTAAAATGTCCAAATAAATGAGCCACAGGTGTCACAGATTATATTGTAAATACTTTGCCTACATTCAGTTATGTTTTAGTGCTAAACTTCTTATTTTATGGTGATTATTTTTCTATCATCTACCCAAAATGTCTTTAGTTGACCCTAATGCCCTAATGTTTTTGAGGTAGGTGAAACTGGAGTAGTTGAAGGAAGTTTTCACAAACGCAGAGAGAAGATGCAAACCCCACACAAAAAGGCCCTGTGCCATTTACAAGTTAAACCAGGTCTTAACAAACTGGAACAAGATCCGAGCAACTCATGGGGTGCATTCTGGTTTTCTTTGATCTAGACCAGAATTTATTAAACCTGTGTTGAAAGTCTTGTTTTATATAACACCAAATGTATGTTTTAATTACAGAAATATTTTAAGCAAAAAGACAATTCACAATTCTGTCCAGCAGCAAAAGAAAAGCACTGACCATATTCTTGATTGAGTCCCCAGAGTTTAATCTTGTTGGCTTCATGTTGTGCCTTCTTCTTCAGTCTGCACGCTCTGGGGAAAAAAACACGAGAAACATGAGCAAAATACCTCTTTTATTTGAAAGAGATCTGTTTATTTTTCTCTCTGACCTCTTGCTAATATTTACTCTACTACACTTTAGAAATTTGTGATGAAATTTGATTGACTGTCCTCCCACACTTCTTCTTCAGCACGGTAGCATTTGACATAGTGACTCCAACTACACTTTCGTTTTTGGTGTTTTTGAGGTCAGAAGAAATGAATCAATATATGGCGGTGAAATATTTATGCTATGAACCATTTTCTCAAAGCAGTGAATCAGCTCAATACAAATGAATTATACTCTAGGGTCAAAAGGATCGGAAAGGAAACCACTCTCCCTTTTTCATCTCTAAAAACATTGGACTGCAGCCAGGAATAGTGGCAAATTAATATAGTGGTGAGGAGGGATGTTTTGCATAACCTTACGGCTGCAAATTGGATGACATTCAAAAGCACATTGATTCATTTATACAGTATCTTTACAGCAATGTAAGGAATTGATGGGATTTCATGGGCTCCATCTGTGATTTTTTAGACAGATACTTAAAGATGCACTATGTTTTTGTAGGAGGGTATGCCACCTGCTTGTGACCATGAATATTATTATTATTATTATTATTATTATTATTACTACAATTATTACTCTGACTTTAATGTTCCCCAGTATGGCATTAAGCTTACATATCTTGCATTTGTTCAGCTACAGGTGGTTCATTGTTCAAAAATACTTTGGCATTTTTTTGCATATTTACTATGAGCGGAGAACGCCTCCTCACAGATATAACCTGTAACTTGACCTGGTGACATTACCTGCTTGTCTCCATAGAGGGATATGGGTTTAATGTCTGTGGAACATTTCAGGCAAACACTATCATCTCCATGGAGACAAGCAGGTAACACATCCTGACCCGAAAAGTTACATAGTGCACCTTTAAGACAGGAAAGCACAATTATATTGAAGAATTTGTGTGTCCTTTTGTATAGCTTTCCTTATTGGTTGTTTTCCACTGATGGTAATGGGCAAAATGTGTCTATAAATTTGTCATTTTTGGTCATTAAATTTGTATTGGTTGCATATTTACACAAACTTCAGATCCACAAGTTATTAAAACGCGTGTGCCCAATTTTCCCCATGTATTTGAGCAAAACTTGTCTTTCTCCAGTATATTGTATGAGCAGCTCTTGAGGTCAGAGTAAGTTTGCTGTGTGTCTGTGTCTAATTATAAAGTGTTTTATTGTCTGAGAATCAGAAAGTGTGCGGCTAGCATGCTAGTTGCTGTTAGCATTATAGTGAGGACAAAACTCCGCTCTGGTCTCTGAAAGTTGTGAAATGCACTTACAAACTCATTGCGGTGATGAATTAGGATGTTTGGAATGTATAAGTGAGGAATAACTTTGGACCGTTTAAAATGAACTAGTCCTGTTTTTCAAGTTTTTAAGACAGTAAAAATCAGATACAGCACTTTAAACATGCACTATGTAACTTTATGGTGGGCGATCCGCCACCTACTTGTCTCCATGGAGATTTTGTTGCTTTGCCTGGAATTCTCCACTGTATGGGAATAAATGTATCTTACATTATTTCAATTACAGCTGTTTTGTGGCTCTGTGGCTTTTACGACCCCTTTTTGACTGGATCTCATATTTCCTTATTACCCTTGTGCCGTTGTGTTTGTGTTTAATAACTGTTTGTAATAAGTCACTCCCAGAGGAACCTATCATTACAGAGGCATGTAATCACATTCTATCTCTCCCTCTCTTGTTCTCTCTCCCTCCATCTTTTCGCTCTCTCTATCTTCTTCCTCACTCTTCCTTTCTTGTCTCTCGCCCTCTGCCCGCCCCCTCTTTCTTTCTCTCTCTCACCCTCCTGCCCTGTCTCTATCTCTCTTTTTTCTCACTCTCCCTCCCTCTCTTCCCTTCTCTTTCTCTCTCCCTTTCATATTCTTCTCTCTCTCTGCCCTCCCTCCCTCTCTTTCTCCCACTCTACCTCCCTCTCTCTCAGCTGAACTTTGCATGACCTCACTGTGTGTGATGCTATTTCCTGCCTTTCATTTCTCCATCCTGCTTCTCTCCATCAGCATCTATCATTTCATATTTTTGTGTTAAAAAACAGAAAGAAGCTATCTATACCTACAAAAAGGCATATTTATTTCCGCTTCACATTACACATTAGTTAGATCTTTTAAACATCTTTGCACACCTTGGTATTGTTCTTCACTCTTTTTTTCTAACATAAAGGTGCACTATGTAACTTTTCTGCTGTCCCCATGGAGATGTTCTTGCTTTTCCTTGAATGTTCCACAGTATGACAATAAGCATATCTAGCTCCACGGACACAAATAAAGAGTACGTCCAAGCCAAGTTACAGGTCAGATGTGTGGAGAGGCAAGCCCACTAACTGTAGGAATGCATGTATTCAAGATATTTTTGTGTAAATGCAAGACAGTTTTTAGTGAAGTAACACATTGCCATCTGAGAAATTCCTCAAGCAAATATTTTGTATAAAAAAATAGTTGCTATTATTAATAATACTACTACTATACGATCAATTATGTTATCATATTCTGTTTTAGACTAGCAAAAAATATATAATGTGCAAAGTTTTCTCACTTTTTTGGGTATTGAAAAGTATTGATTCTCATGCGAAAGTATTGATACTTTAAATTTCTCAATTTTTTTTTTTTTTTTTTAATAATTATTTTTTATCAATTTTTGAAACACATTGTCATTAGTTTGCAGGAGTCTGCACCATTAATTAAAGCTGGGGTGGAACAAAGATTACGCAAAGGTTAAATTCTTTATGCTAAAGGTGTTTAAAATGAATTGGTACTTGCCATAGTTTTTGGATGAAAAAAATCACTGATATCGCCCATTACTAATAAATGGCTAGCTGTTCCAGGATGCTATTGTAGGTAATGCAGAGAGGGTACATAATCTGGAAATTGTACTCAATTTATACAAAAACATATTAAAGTAAATGTGATTCATTGCTACCCTGCTCTGATGCTATCTTTTCTTTTGTTAAAAAGTGTGCCCTCCCCAGAGTCGTCCTCTACAGATGCCTGATGCTGATATAAAAAACCTGCCACATAAAATCAGTCTCGCTCTGGCTCCTTAGAGATGGGTTTGAAAAGGTCATCCAGTTCAAAACGCAAGGAAATTAAAATGTCCCTCCTGTCCCTGCTATTCAGAGCAGCTCTTTCTCTCAGCATCCAAAGACAAAACCCCATGGATATGTTTAGAATAGATGTTTGCAAGTTACTCTATAAAATAAAATTATGAATATATAATTTTTGCATGATGTTTTTTTTAGACAATACAGTGTAAAGCACAGTACAGCAGAGGAAATTGGGTGTGAAGAGTGGGGCAACACATTCAGGCTGCCCTGGGACTCATAGGGTTATAGAAAAAAAGATCTAGATCCTAAAACTGGTATCGAAACTAGAAACTCATTTGAAATACGATACAGATCAGAACTATGATAACAATAATAATTCATTCCATTCATTCATTCCATACTCGGTGGTACTGTAGCCACAAGTGCCCTGGTGTAGACTGATGGAAGCGAAGCTGCCAATCTGCAGCATTGCCACTGGCTCAGTATGAGATCAAAAGGAAACATTCAAAAATGTACCATTATTTTGTCTTCAAAATGTAATTCTATTGTCTAAAACAATGTTTTTTATTATCATTATAGTGCCAAACAAATTAAACTTATTTTGAAAAAGCTCCCACACATCAATCTCTTACTGGAATGGCTTTATGCATAATGGCACATTAATAATAGATATACATTAGTTTAATACCCTCTTTCCTGACACTCGATGTGCAATTTGGTGCATTATTCATTCACTCCTCATTCGTTAACAGTCAAACTTGCTAATATGTGGCGCCGCATCAATATTTATCTGTGGAGTAGTTTGTCTGTGTATCTGTGACGCCATACTGCACCTGAATGCACCATTGCAGCCTGACCATTCGCTGCATAGATTTGCTCTGACTGAGGCAGCACTTTGAGTGCTGGTTTTAAATGCTCTTGTAGTCTGAACCAAACTTCTAACTCTTTAATAAACTTTTATCAAAGTGTCAGTGTGAAGGAGAGTGAGGACTGTCGCCATAGACAAAGAACACATGCACTGCTGCTGTCAACATACTGGATTATATTGTTTTTACAGACAATCATTTTGAGTCAAGATTAAAATCAATGTTATTTGTGAAGACTTTGTTCTTTCACATTGTTTAGTGCTTAGCTACTGTAAGCTACCGTATGTAAACAGCCTGTTTTCTCTTGCATTGGCCTACTGTAAAGTGACTACAGTGGCAGTACCATAGACTGTATAAGGAAGTGGATTAAGTGCGTGTGTCACCCATAGCGTTCAGCTCCAATCGAATGAAGCTCAGCAAGGCGGTTACGGGGAAAATTTGAAGCCAAGCTCCATATTTGGAATTCTCACTGCGAGTATCATAGCAACCAAAGAGCCAATCTGAAGCGAAACTGTGGAAGGTAACGCCCCTTCCCGCCCACACCGCTGGTTAGTAGCGGGGGGGGAACGCTAGTGGGAGCAACCTCAGGGAAAGAAGGTGCCTGATTTGTCACTTATTAATGTTATGGACATAATAACAAAATAAAAATACCAGGATCAATACATTTTAAGACCAAAATGACGAGCCTGACAGCAGCAGTTACAGAGACAGGGGCGACAGTTTTCTAATGTAAAGTGAATTGGAGGCAGAGTCAATGGAGCCGGAAGCACAGCCCATGATCATTTTTGGAACACGCTGGCTAGCAGGTTAGCTATGTCCATTTATATAAACCATATATCTATGGGCTGTACACATGTTACTGGACCTGCATTGATATGTAAATGAGTGTGAATAGGTGAAGGTGTGAATTGTCGGCATTTTGCATTTAATTAATTACCACTGTGCGCATGCATTTAGGCTAACTGCTTTGGCTAAGTGGATGTTTACTTACTTTATTTAATGACTAGAAAAGAGTGTCATGCAAAAATACCATGCTATTAGGCCTAGCTAGTGTTTTTATAGTGACTGTAGCCTAAATAAACTCAACTTAAAATCTAATATAGCCAAACCTGAGTTTGTACAATCAGTTGAAGATTTACAGTGAATACCAGCTAAGGTACTAGCAAAAAAAAAATAAAAAAATAATATATATATATATATGCACAAAATCTATACGTACATACTAAAAACAATATTAAAAACTAGTTACTTGTTTGAGATATCGATTGTGAAAAAGAAAGTAAAGTTGGATCATTTAAATATATTTTAGTGATCTGGATCTATAACAACATGAGTATCATACCACTAGGTGTTGAAAATGTAATTCTACTTATATTATTATTGTAGTATGAAGAATATATACAGAATATATTTTCCTTAGAATCAAAATCAAGTTTGAAAACAGCTGCACAGTATAAGCCAGTTTAAGACAAAGGTTGAGGCAAGGCAAGGCAAATTTATTTCTATAGCACAATTCCTACACAAAGTAAGTGCTTTACAGAATATGAAAGACATAGAAATCACAATACAACAAATCAAAAC
>JACM01075657.1:0-12718 GCA_000787095.1 Periophthalmodon schlosseri | reverse complement strand
TTATTTATTTAAGAAAAGGGGGAACAGGGCATATTAATGAAGACGTAGAGAAATATGACAGATTATAGCTCTGGGCTAATTTGACCCCATGGCAAGTTGATGTCGCGAAAAAATAAAACATAAACACACACTATTAAAGCAGACCTGTTATGCAAAATCGTGGCTCTTTGTTGTGACGACGTAAGCTCCCACTGGGCACCGCAGTTTTTTAACGAGGAAATCAGCGGCTTGTTTCTTTTATTAAGTCGTTTTAAATGAACATTATGATTTAAAATGTGCGAATTATAACATAATGATCCACGGGTGTCACAGATTATAGCTATAGAGCAGACACAAGCACAGCGGGTCTTCTCTAACGCAGACTACGTACAGTTAGACAAGACATCAACAAATCATTCTAGATACAAGAAATACAATAGTGTAAGCGCATCCTATTTGATATGTACTTAATATAATGTGTATAAATCTTACTCTCTGACACGGGCCGGGATAATAAGCTGCTCACATTTGACCACGTCCTCCAGTTCGCTCAGGTAGTTCACATAGTTGATCTTTCTGCCAAACTTAAAACTACAAAAATACAACATATTATTATTATTTTTTGCCAGGTAAAAAATATTACACAGGGGTACAATTATTACGTCACCTGATGAGTGGTTTGAAGAGAATTAGAAGTGTCCTGATAAACATTGTGGGGTGGACGATGTACAAGGCCTTAATGTTCTTTTTGTACCTAGAAACACAAAATGAAGTTCATTTATTTAAACATTTTTGTATCGTTTTTGTGTTTTTACGATTTAATAATTGGACACAGGAGCAAGTAAAGGCTTAGTCGCCCGTAACGGCAACCGAACAAGTCCTTCCTGCTACGTCGGAGCGCGCTGTCAAAGTCAAAGTAATAGCAATGAGAGCTGTGTCCCGGCAGATGTCCTTTAATGCATTTACTCATGAACGTGTCGCTTTAATCAAAGTGAGTGCACTTGGAAAAAGCCACATGTTTTAGCTGTTTATGAACACTGTCATGTCAGTTACAAGGCCACGAACCAGGATAAAGATTTTAACTTCAGCCACAAGAGGGCAGTAAACAAAGAAACACTTAAAACGTTCACTACACTAGGATTAATAAGCCTGTCACAATAATTACTGCATTGATCTGATATTTTGTGTTTAGTTCAGAGTTGATCTTCTTTTGTTGTTCTTGTAACTGTTTATGTGTTGTTAATGTCGCTGCTTCTGTATGTGACGCGGTCGCTATGCCAACAAGTTGACGGAAGGTTCTATTCGTCAGTTACTGGTCTGTTTGGAGACTGGCTCGAG
Organism: Periophthalmodon schlosseri; assembly: GCA_000787095.1. Taxonomy (NCBI): domain Eukaryota; kingdom Metazoa; phylum Chordata; class Actinopteri; order Gobiiformes; family Gobiidae; genus Periophthalmodon; species Periophthalmodon schlosseri. The sequence goes on along the minus strand of JACM01075657.1, from coordinate 11,401 downwards.
GTCGTTTTGCTCTTGTTTTGGCGACGGGTTACGGCCTACAGTAGCCCTTGTGTTCAGAAAATAAACCACCAGAAGAAATTCAATATTATCGTCTATATTTTCTTCAGCAATATATCGCACTTTAAAATTTGTCATCGTGACAGGCCTAAGGATGTTGAAAATCTTCCAGGATGGGGACAATGACTTGGTGGCGTTTTTTTGTCCCCTAGCATCATACAGATACACATTACACTTTACATTATACAGTATTTTTAATATTAATATTGCCAATAGACTCTGTGCACAGCAGGAAAACAACTAACAACAAAATAAACAACCTATTAAAATTCAAATTAATTAAAATAAAGACTACCCAATTATTTTTATATGTAGAATACTTCAGTTTGTGGTGTTGTTTTAGTATTTTTTATGCCTCAAAATTAGCATTACCGTTAGCATTGAGACACAAACGTCTCTCTTTCTAAACACAGAAGTGTCTCCAGTGAAGTCTTCGTATTTGTGTAGTGTTTAACATGTCGTCAGTGACATCAACCCACAGATCACTATCCACTTCCTGATCTTTAATTATTTATTCCTTTTAGCGCGACTCGGCAAAAACCTCATAGAGATAAAATTGAACAGGAAGTAGTGACGCTAACAGAGAGGTTTCCTGGCGCTATTGTGCACAGAGCCAATTAATTCCCAATCTATGTTACAACTCAATGGGTTATGCATCTAAAAACAGCAACAACACCTATTCAAACACTGATATTTCACATACTTTCTGTCAAACTCCCTGTAGGCGTCGCGCAGCCAGCCCAGAGAAGGCTTGTTCTCGCTGGTGAGACCATGGTGGAAGTAGATCAGGGTGTAGTCGCTCTCCACGTACTGGTCCAGAGTGCCTTTCAGGTACCTGCACAAGCACCATTATCCACACACTGTCATACGTTTGAAAAGTTTACATGACGTTGAATTTTTCACATTTGTTATTTGGCTTTTATTTTCACTAAAATGATGAATATTAGCTAAGTTACTAAATGTCCCACTGTGTAACTATTCTAGGGGGAGTCCACACCTGCATAATGGTATAAACAGTAAACCTTATTTCTTGCATTTATTCCATTACAGGAAAATCATGTATTCTTAATGTGAGTTGCTTTTGACGTAAAACTTGGCCTGGTGGCACCTGGTGTCTCCATGGAGATAGACAAGTAGATGGCCTCCACCAGAAAAGTTACAAAGTGCATCTTTAGTGATGATTATACTATTGCATTACAAGTTTCTCTGAGTAGCTTCATGTTGCCCCAGAATATGTTTTGGTGGAGTTCAACAACCCGCACACACAACCCACACACACAACCCGCACACACAACCCGCACACACACACACATACACACACACATACACACACACACATACACACACACACATCTTTAGTGATGATTATACTATTGCATTACAAGTTTCTCTGAGTAGCTTCATGTTGCCCCAGAATATGTTTTGGTGGAGTTCAACAACCCGCACACACAACCCACACACACAACCCGCACACACAACCCGCACACACAACCCGCACACACAACCCGCACACACAACCCGCACACACAACCCGCACACACAACCCGCACACACAACCCGCACACACACAACCCGCACACACAACCCGCACACACACAACCCACACACACACAACCCGCACACACACAATCCGCACACACAACCCACACACACAACCCACACACTCAACCCACACTCACATGAGGAGCTTGTGGTGGTCCAGTTGGTGCTGGGGGGGCATCCTGCAGGCGTTGAACACGATGACCTTCCTCCCAAAATTGTCATCCCCTATGGACACAAACAATGAACAAGACCTTTTTGGGAATGCACCAGAGAAAATAAACCTGGAATATATTTTATTATGTAACTACTATAATTAAAGGGCCTGTAACAAATTTTTTCCCATTTGAGAAAATGTGTCAGTTATATTTTATAAGCAGCTCTTGAGGTCAAAATAAGTCTGCATCTAATTGGAAAGCATTTTATTGTCTGCTAATCTGGAAGTGAGCATTAGCATGTTAGTTGTTGTTAGCTTTACCGTCATGGCAAAACTCTGAATTCATACGGTAAGTGAGGAATAACTTTGGACCACTGCAAACGGGTTTTAAAATGTGAAAAACAGAACTTGTTCATTTTAGAACAAGTTCGGGACCTGATTTTAGTAAAAATCAGGTCCCGAGCTTTTAAAAGGGTCAATATATTATTCAAATTTAAAGTTTTAACTATGTTTTAATATTGTTCTGTCTCAGTAATGCTACTTATTTAGTCTGGCCCCTTTTCATGTTTACATCTGTGCTCCTCTGTGTTTTTAAAGGCCATACTTCTTCAAACTTGTTCCAATAATTTCTCCTCACAGCTTGGACAGTTTACAATGAGCAGATTTTATTTTTTAGCTTTTTACAAACTGCTTTGCTTTTCATTGCAAACAACTTTCATGTTAAGAACCCCAAATCTTCTCCCTGGCATTTAATACCGGCTAGACAGGATATCTTCTGTTTTATTGTTCTTTTCTTTTTTATTGTTCTTTTCCTATGCGTCGTGCCATCTTTGTTTGTTTGTTGACTTTTATGTGACGCACTTTGGAGCAGCTGTTTTAAATGTGCTATATAAATAAACCTGAAATGAACTGAATAATTAGGTTCAGCCATTCTCAAAGAAAGAAGTTATACTCAAAGAAATACTTGAAGGAGTAAGATCAAATCACTTGTTTTAAAGGTTCACTATGTAACTTTTCTCGTGGGGGGGGGGGGCTGTCATCTGCTTGTCCCGAAGGAGATGTTATCGTTTTGCCTGAAATGTTCCACAGTATGGCATTGAACCTGTATTTCTCCTTTGAGACAAACTGCAAACAAAGATTCCACCATCGGGCAGAGTTACAGGTCAGATCTCTGGAGATGCGACCGAGCTCACAGTAACAATGCGTGTTTTTCAAGGGATTTTTGAGCTGCAGAAACACCTGCAATTGAATAAATGCAAGACAAGACAAGTTTAATGCCTTACTGTGGAACATGCAGTAACATATCCATGGAGATATCCTCCACCAGAAAAGTTAAACAAGTTCAGCTAATATATGATGCTTAAGTTCTTATGTTAAAAAGTGAAAGACCATGTACCCATTTTTTTTTTGTATAAGGTGAAAATAAGTCCACTGCGTACTGTCAGCATTTAATTATAAAGCGTTTTATTGTCCGAAAATCAGTAAGTGCGCGGTAGCATGCTAGTTGTTGTTGGCTTTTTAGTTAAAATGACCCAATTCTCTTTTTCACATTTTTAATACAGGTGCGACGCCTGTGAAGTATTACCTGCCACTTCAATGATCTGATGCCGGGCGATGTCATAGAAGGGGTGGTCCCAGGGCAGATGTGGAGAGGCCGCATCAAAGGGCTGAGTGGAATCCGACTCTGGAACATCAGACAGAATTAAAGGTCTACCACAAACGCAGCCCGATCCTTCACCGTTTGTAGTGAGTAATGCATTATGGGTGTAGAGTTGCCCAGACAGTGAGACCATCATCACCTCCTAGTGCCACTGTGTTTCCACGTCAGAAAAAACTAAACAAAATCCCCCTTTTTTAGACCAGGAAGTAGCGTAGAGTCCAGTGGGAGGGTCTGTAATCTAAACAATTTGATAATAATTGTACTTTGAAGCTCATCTCCCACTGGATTCTGGTTGAGACAAAAGTTGGGTTAGTTAATCCTTATATTCTCAATATCAAATGCGTCTTACCCATCGAAACCACTTTATACGGCAACTACTTACTTTTCCAAATATGTGTGGCTGCTCTTTGTCTGCGTGTGGCTGTTATCAAATACAAAAAACCCATTACACATCATGCCAGTGTCTGCATCTACAAAGTTGGACAGTAATGATGAGCTGTTATAGACTATAATTACAGATCTGTTTGCTGTAGTTCTACATAGAAATACAGAAATTGCATGATATACATGTTATTGTCAGTTTAAAGGTAGGTGAAATAAAAACAGAATATTATATTACTTAAAATAAGATACTATAGACTGCATATATAAATGGACATCGCTAACGCTCCAATTCATGGCTCCAATTCACTTTCTTTTGAAAAACCTGTCGCCTCTCTCTCCGTAACCGCTGCTGTCAGACTCGTCATTTTGGTTCTAAAATGTTCGTATTAACCCGCTCTACACGATCCTGACGCCTTCTTTCCCCGAGGTCAGGTTTGATTGACAGCGTTGCTAAGCGCCCACTCCCCGCTAACTGAGCGGTGCGGGCGGGAAGAGGCGTTACCTTCAACAACGTCGCTCCAGATTGGCTCTTTGGTTGCTATGATACTCGCCGAATCCCAAATACGGAACTTGGCTCCAAATTCGCCCCTATAATTGCTAACCTCGATGAGCTTCATTTGATTAGAGCCGAAAGCTGTGCAGTTCTTTATGCAGTCTACGTAAAATACAGCAAAAAAAGAAGCACTGCATTTTTTTTCAACGGAATAAGATGATCTGCACTTTTGCCTGAACTTTTACAGTTTAAAATGTATTGTCTCGTATTTGTGTAATCCCTCAGTCGTCCAGGTCTGATCCACAGTAAAACCCAAAAGTAAAATCTGTGAACTGGACAAAAAGTTGTAGGAGTGAAGACGAAACTTTTTGTCCAGTTGACAGATTTTACTTTTGGGTTTTACTATGTCTTGTATTTTGTCAATATCACCCACAAGATTGTGTTTTTATTTTACTTATAATTATTTGGATGACTCTCCTCTATTTGAGTCTGGAAATACTATTACTACTATTACTACTATACCATGTACCATTGTACCAGTTTAGTGTAACCCCGGCAGAGTCTCACCTGAGGCGGGTTCGTCGGCGGGCCACTGCTGCTCCTCGTATGTGGAGAGTTTGAGCTGACCTAACTGCGCCGTGGCCGGGTCCTCGCTCAGGTCCACCAGGAGGTCTGACGAAGACATCACAAACACCGGGGGGCGCTACACTGACTGCGGCTGATGGTCTGCAAGGTACTACAGTGATGTTCCCATGCACAACAGGACAAACTCTGACAGAAGGAGCCGCACCTGGGGACACAGAAAATAGGAAATTCTAAAATGGGTGGACACTGTAGAAGCATATTTGACAATCTAAATAAAAGTCAATATAAATGTCTTGGTTGAGGTTTAAGCACTGCACAAAATCTGAACACAAAAATGCTGAAGTATTACTTTAAACCCTTCTGTGGAAGACTGCACATCATGTTTTGCCACTTTGACTTTGTTATATTATTATAGAAACTAGACTTGAAATTCAAATTTTGCATATTATTTTACATTGTTGTTTCCTCATCAAAAACATTCCTGGAGTTGTGTTTTCCATACACCTTCACTAGGATCATTTGGATCATTTCAGCCCTGGAATTACCATTTACCTTTTGTTTAGTAGAGATGGGTAGCTGTTAACTTAAAAACTAACACTGCATGACATCACAAGGTGGAACAGAGCATTTTGAGCTTTGGAGATGTAGACAGGCTAATAATGCAGAATTACTCAACCATGTGTGAATGAAACAAAACACAACTCCAGGTATGTTTTGAGAAGGTAACAATATTATAACATGGCTTAAAGCTCACAAGAGTTAATTTTGTGTAATATAGGACCAAGGATCCATCCCACCCAGCATATAGACCACTTTGAACATTTAATAAACTACAAGCTCATATGTTTGAATGTGGAATAAAAATGTAAAAGTATTGATCAATCCGAATTTGCGACTTGATTTTTATTTTGCCTTCTTACTGAATGTATCACAGGTCACTGCTCTTGCGAAAACAGACAAAAGGGTCGAGCTAAAAAAGACCGCAGAGGAAGTGGCCTGCTGACTCTAACAATACAGTTATGTTAGCATCAGGGCCAGCTAGCAACCGCACGCTAACCTCTGCAGAGTGGAGTGACACGCGCCCCGGAGCCCACACGCATCGTCTCCTAGCAACTGGGCTCCAATTTGGGCTTATCAACTAGCTGCACCCTCCGCCGCAGTGTGGAGGATTTAACCAGTGCAGAGGAGATGCTGCAATGGAAAGAAGTGATGAAGGAAGAAAAGCGCTAAGCTGTAGGGTCAACTATAAGACTATTATGCAGTTTAAGTCTTGGTATTTTAACTCTGGTTTTGACAATGATCTGGACCTGGTTTAGTCCTGATAATCCTACCATTACTCTGGGCTGCTCACAAGGCCTGTCACGATAACAAATTTTGAAGCACGTATATATCACTACAGAGAAATATTGAGCTAAACAATCATATTGAAACTACTTTATGCCATTGACACAATAATAAAGCAGGATAATCCCAGTTAAACATTTTTTTAAATAAACAGACAGCAGAATTAAGCAATAATTAGCCATAGAAGTGACTTACTCAACCCTCTGCAGCTCAAATCTTTTCATATTGCAACAAAAACAACAAAAATCTCACCACTATTGCAAAGAAAATGTACACACAATAAATACCGAGCCCAAAAACATATTGTTCTATCCATCATATATTCAACGATATGTGGATATAGTAATTATCGTAACCGAGGGTTAAGTCAAGAATCTGTTCCTTATTCCTGGTACCTCTTAACTGTAGTGTTAGAAAAGGAGTGGTTTTCTCCATTTATAGAATCAAGTTATTATTATAAACTATTAGATTAATCTCACACCATTTGTATTGCTGTGTGGCTCAGTGGTAGAGCAGCAGTGGATATGCAGAGTTACTTTCCCGCTATGAAGGTTTCAAGTTCGAGTCCTATCTAGAGTCAGAGAGATTTTTTTAAAATACAGTTAACTGGATCTTTTATCGTAATATTAAAGACACTGCTATTATTTTGTGTTGAAAGTTATATTCAATCGCCTAAAAAAATAAAAAATAAATAAATGTTTTTTTCATTGTGGTATAGAAATTAGTATCGAGTCTTTGCCCAAGAACTGAAATCGCGTTTGAAATTTAAGTACTGTGACAATGCTCGTACCAGCCCAGTCCAGAATAACTCCCCCGACTCCCCATTTTCAGTGCATTCAATTCAGTGTATTCTGTCAACAAAAAACACTACAATGGAAAAGGACATATCAAGATCTTACTCAGCAATAAAAAAAAGCAATCATAATCATTTTGGACCACAACACTAATTTATGTACTTTCATTTTGAGACCGAACCAGATCATTTCATTCCATAGTCCATACAAATTCAGTGCATCATCAACACATTCAGCTCATGACAGCATTACTTCCCCTTAATAACCATTCCATCTTCCTCTCGTTGGCTGCTGCTTTCTCTCCACCATCACACTTCCCCTTTAATGTTGCGCCCGCCTCAGGGTCCACACACACACACGCACACACACGCACACACACTGATACAGATGCGGTAGCCCCCCGCATGACGTTATGCTAGCTGACAGCGCGTAGCTTTAAATAAATATCGCTACAAACCAAGAACCAAAGAAGTGTGTGAGACGTGCACTGTGGACTGTTGACCTAAAATGGATTTGTAGAAGTGGCCTTGTTAGTGACCATCTTGAAATGTCACAGTTCAAGGGTAAAAGCGTTAATCCATGGGCATACTGAAAGTAAAACGAATCGTGTTGTCTTTAGCCCTTTCTTTCCAGAGCCACCTAGCTGAGTGCAAGTCTTGATATAATTCCTGCAAAACAAACCAAGAGACAAGCAGATGTTTGACCCTCCATTTGAAAAGTTGCATAATGCATCTTTAATATAAAAAGAACAAAACTCATTCACAGACTTTATGACTTTACATTTTGTCTTAAATATTGGGGTAACTGCAATAAAAAGGTTGCAAAATCAACCTAGACACCAGCAGATGGTTGGCGGTTCAATTCCCACCCTAACCCAATGTGCATAAGAGTAGTTCATCTACAATGCTTATTCCAGACACAGCGTTCAGCTTTTTATGACAGGAAAGGCACCTGGCACAAAAAGCAATACAAATTTTATTACTTTAATGTTTGTGAACTTAACCATGACCAGGCGTACTTTAGTGTAAACGGTAAATGGTCAAATTTTTATATAGCGCTTTTCCACCTTCAAGGCACTTCACATTAAAAGCCATTCACACATACATTCATTCATACAGCAGTGTACACAGACACCGGGGGCGAGGTGGGTTAAGCATCTTGCCCAAGGACACAACGACAGCATTTATCTGTGGGAGCTGGAATCACACCGCCAACCTGTGGGTCAGTGGATCTGAGAACGGGATTCGAACAGCCAACTTTCGGCTCAGTGGACAAACACTTTACCAACTGAGCTACTGTCGCCTCTAATAATAATTGCCAACATACTTCCAAAATGTGCTTCTGTCTCAAGCCAAAATATAAGAGGATTTTCTGTAGTACCAGAAGTAGAAATACTAGTAATGCCAGCAGTAATATGGCACTCTAACAAATCCCACGCAGCACAGACAAGCTTATTCTAAAATGCACATTAGCTCAACTTGTCATTCCTCTCTTACATGAAGTCTCCACTCCTGTTATGTAACATGGAGACGAATAAATGTACAAGGGAGTAACAATATGGGGAAAAAAAAAATGCAACTTCCAAATAGAAAGATTGTACCAATGTCCTTGTACCAGAAGATCTGTAGATGCAGGCTACTCAAAGCAACAAGTGCAAAGCTTAGGTCTTGTATTATGAATTCCTTTGATTAAAACAGATTTGATGTATTTCAGTCAGGCGGATAAAGAGCAGCCACAAAGCAAAGTTAGCTGGGGCGCAATCTGTCAAAATGAGACAAATTAGCATTTCATTTGCACCCGATCACTCAAGTCCATTCAAGATCGTGTGGTGAGAAAAAACATACACAATAAAACTTACATATTTTCAAAGCTACATCACTGGAAATGCCTAAAATACAGCTAATTGTTGTCGTATTTTGTCCCCATTTAGCATGCATTCCTTTTAGCGCCTGGTTGACAGAGATAAGACTTAAACAGGGTTAGGGGGGGCTCTATGTTAGCATTAGCACTAGCTCTTCATTAAATGTGAATTATGACAGGTCTGAATATGTTTTTACCGTAATCGTGAGGCGATAAAAAGCCTCGTAGGTGAATCTTGTGAAGGCTGTTGTCGCAGAAGGTTTCCACTGTTGACATCAACATCTGCGTCGGCTCCTCTTCCGCCCGCGGCCCTTCACAATAAAAGCATACGGCACTTGACAGGTTCCTCTACAAAATAAGAGCAGTATTTTTTAACTTAAAAATAGTGATCTACTTTTTCACTTACATGTTGACTTTTAACCAGTGGTGGAAGAAGTACTCAATTTTGTTACTTAAGTAAAAGTACAAATACTGAGAAAAAAAAACAAAAAAACAAGTAAAAGTATCATATGAAAAAAGCATACAAAATACATGTTGTAGCCTATTTAACGAGTAAAAAGTAGAAGTATTTCGCGCAGATTTTGAAATCTAATAACGCTTAAAATGTTTTGATTGATTTGTGCTGAATTTTGAGCCGAAACAACTGAATCGATAAACTATAAACATTAAAAATTAACAACTCAGCCTTTTCAGCAGGTCTCACACAATAAAAAAAAAAAACTTTTATTTTTCAGTCCACTTCAAAGATTTTGTGGATTAGAAAGTACAGATACTTTCTCTCAAATGCAGTGACATAAAAGTAAAAAGTACCCACTGTAAAATTTACTTAAGTAAAATACAGATACATCAAAATTGTACTTAAGTTCAGTACTTCAGTACCACTTTTACTTCGTTACATTCCACCACTGCTTATAACCATTGTTTCAAGTTTTATTTGGTATGGAGGACTAGAGAACCGATTGTAAGAAATGGAGACAATTAATGAAATATGTAATTAATATTTAAAATGGGAGTAATGACAATTGATTAATTTCTCTATAATTCATTAAAAAAAATCTATGAATTATATTTAATTATAAAAGTTATATCCTAAAAATGAGTGTCTTTGCTGCTTTACCTTTTATATTTTGTAATATAATGATAATGGGTTTGAAGTGAAACTGGTGGGAAATTTGCCTATATTATGTAGGCAATAATATATACATAATTTTAGGCTTTATCACAGTAAAGACTTAATTACTCAAATATTACAGGAACATAGCTACTTTGATAGCAGCTTCTTTTGCATGAGTAATATCTTATAACAAAAATGTATATTAATCTATGGAAAATAATACCTTGTTATTACACAGACGTACCTGATTGCATGAGTAATAAATCAGATGTTACACGGTGTCATTTACAATGGGGAAAATAAAATAAAACAGTGTATTGAGTTTTCATCGAAGCTACAGTCGGAGTGTTAAGCGCCCTCTGCTGGTGAAAAGCGTCAGTGCAGAATCTGGAGGAATGCAGCCGCAGCAGGACTGACCTCCACCGACCTGTCTGTGCAGATCTGTGTGCGGAAGTAACCCGCAGACGCACCACAAAATGGCGAGGCGAACTTTGGCCTGAAAAAGTTGTGTTTTGGGATAGAATTTTCCCAAACTATGGTGAAGTGAGTCAAGCAGGCGCAGCAGGTGAGGTTTTGACACAGAACAGGGAGGACAGTAAGGATGTCTGAGGGCGCGGGGCAGGGGCTGACCCGCAGAGAGAGCTCCAGACCCGGGGCTGTGGGTTTGGTGCTGTCGGTGCTGAGCGCTGCGGTGGTCCTGGCAGTTCTGGGCTGTGTGTGCGGCCTTTTCTACCCTGTCCTCAAAGGTAAAGAATGCACAGTTTTATTTTTCCAGTTGCTGATGTGATTATAATTTATCTGGGTGTTTCCAGAATTGCGGGAGCTGAGAGTCAAAGGAGAAGATGGGACTGAACAAAAGATGCTGGGTAAATCTCATAATATGTCAAACTATGCCAAGGAACGACTGATATTAATAACATACACTACTAACACACACTACTTCTGTTCAAAGGTGGGAATTGTTTAGCAAAATATGTCTAAGGTTAGTTGGAACCAGTTAAAAGAAAGTAGCACATACAGTCACGGTTACACACAGTTATTTGTAATTCAGTACAAAGATTGGAGAGAATAAACAGTGACAGTGTGTTACAGGTGTATTGCAGTTCTATAACAGTTTAATGAATGCAAAAAGTAGATAAAAAATGTGTACAAAATGTTTATTATCATTTCACATTGGTAGGCCTTTGCTTGCAGCAGGTCTGTGCAGGGCAAAGTTTGATTTACTTAAAAGTTTTAACTTAAGGGGTCTAGTCCAGCCTGTTTTTCCTCTTGTTTTAGGGTGAAAGGGGGTGAAGAGCAGGGGAAGAGAAAACCTGTGATGTTTGTGTGCGTATGTGTAGTAGTGGTATGGACGTATGTTAGTTGTCATGGCATTCAATGAGAGAAAAAAAGGTAATAATAATAATAATAATAA
>KN479125.1:14432-25169 GCA_000787095.1 Periophthalmodon schlosseri | reverse complement strand
ACTCTTTCCTCCTTGTGTATCCCAGTGCTCGTGCCCAATCTGCTGGAGCAGTTTCTCCCAAAATGTTTTGAAGCGCTCCTTGACCTGAACAAAAGTTAAAAAAGTAAACCTAAACAATAGAAAAAAGGTGAGCGTCCCCTCTCTTGTTGCATTGTGTATATACACATGTGTCTACATAAAATATGCAACATTAAAAACATTTTTTTCAAAATCACACAATAGCTGACTTTCTTTCTGCTGTGCAGTGTGAACATCATATTTCCTTTACTATAAAGGTTTTGGTGAGGCTCACAGCAAATCACTGAGTGATAAGGTTGCCCTTTGCTTACGTCAAGCTTATCTTTGCCTACAGTTATTATAATGACTTACAAAATGGATTGTCACACCAGGGATGTGAGTTAACATCCAAGGCCAAAAATAATAGATGAAGACAAAGATGAAGTCTCTAAACAGATTCTTCTGACGCCCCCACACACAAGACCAGTCTAGTGACTTTTTAAGCCATTACTCTGACTGTGACCATGAACCTAGCCACCTTGTAATATAAATGGTGAATGAGAAGATTGATGCTTTAGTGACCAAGTAAATTTACACCAAGTAAATTATTATGGGTATTTCAAAAGGTAAACGAACGAACAAACAAAAACGTATATTAACAGGATTTGTTTTACAGTGCATGGTTAGTCATTACTATATACTATTTATTCCAGTCTCTATTCACAAACCTATATCAGTGAAAAATTTGCTCAAGAAATATAACTTTCAATTGAGAAAATTTTGTAAAAAAGGTCAATAAAAACTGCTTTGTTATAGAATGAATTAAAGGCGTTCAAGAATTCTTGATCACACTTACTCATTATCCTTGCTCAACCTAGCTCTGTTGGATCATGCTCTGTTAATACAAGCCGCTACTGCTATTTGGTATTCAATGAAATTGCAACTATAGACAAACAAAAAACAGAAAAGGATTTTACACATATGTATTTAATTGTGTTTATTTCTAGTTTATTTACCGTAATTCATTTGTGGATGTGGCATAGAATAATAAAAGACATTCACAATATGACTTTTATATAGGTTATGAGTCTGTGTCCATCTCTTTATTTGTATAATGTAACTGCACTCACCTGTTCTTGAGTCTCTCCCCCTGGAGGAGTGAAGTCTAGAAAGGACTGACCCGCTGCTTTGGCCAGTTCCTTAACTTCCTTCATTTGTTGTCCCTCTGCTATTCCAAAACTCTGTAATATAAGTTCAAAGTATAGAAAAAAACATGAATGTGATATACTGTACATCACAACATGCATTTTATATAATGTAAATCTCAAACCTTTTCTTTGAGTAAAGAGTCACAATTTATTTGCGAAGCTGAACAGCTACAGTTGTGTTTCAATATGGATTCCGCAGTCTGAAAAAAAAATGGAAATTGTTAAGTTATTTAAAATGGAAGTTAATAGCAAATAAAGCGACCAAGATTATTTCATATTAGTGACCTGTTAAAAGGCCTCCAACTGACTGGTGTTACAAATTAGTCAAGGCTATAAACACTATTATACCTGCATCAGGTCACTATATATTAATTTATGTTTGTTGTATTAGTCCCTATCAAAATTATAAATAAATAAATACCTGCCGTGCTCGTAACATATCGCTCACATAAACATTGCTGAACTTGATGTCCTTAAGGTAGAGCCCTGCAGCGTCTGCCTGTTTAAATCCAGTATCAGACAGTGGAGAGTCTATCGCTTGACCTAGATACAGAAAAGACAGATTCATTTTTTTATTGCTAAATAATTAGCACATAGGCTATTTACAGAAATTCTCCCTCATACCTTGTAAAATACCCTCTCTGTTATAGCTGGTTTCTCCACTGCAAAAGGAAAAAAAATAGTGTTTGCTATAAGGGCTGCTATATGTCTATACACATTCTTTAATACAAAATGTCATATATATAAAAATGTGCTTAGTTCTTGTCATATCCGCATCCTCAATGCTCAAATAGTTTGTGTCCAGGGTGAGAAAACTGTGATCGAGTCCTGGAGATGTACAGGTCCTGGAGAGATGGAAGGCTGCAGAGGATCACCTTCTTAGCACGGCACACAATTCGCTGCAGTCTGTGTCTGTGCCAGTCCGTGGTCCCGGTGTACCACACCGTGATGGCGGAGGTGAGGATGGACTCAGAAATGGCCAGGACACCAGCTGGTCTACTTCCCTCCTGTAAGCAGACTTATCGCTGTCTGAGATGACCCCAATGAGGGTGGTCTCATCTGCAAACTTGATCCGCCTTACGGAGTCACGGCTGGAGGCACAGCAGTTGGTGTACAGGGAGAAGACTAGGAGAGAAAGTACACAGCCCTGTGGAGAACCTGTGCTGATCCGAGTAGCTGAGACATTCTTCTCCAGCCGCACGTGCTGTCACCGGTCCGTCAGGCACGGACACGTTGTTGAGCAGAGAGAGCTTGTCCTGGAACAGAGCAGGGAGGATGGTGTTGAACGCAGAACTGAAGTCCACAAACAGGAGTAGGTTCCCAGGGAGCCCATGTGCTGCAGGATCAAGTGGAGGGCCAGGTTTATGCCATCATCTACAAACCTATTGGCTATGTAGGCAAACTGCAGTGGGTCCAAGAGGGGGAAGGTGAAAGACTTGAGGTGGGACAATATCAAACGCTCCAGTATCTTTATGACTACACGTACTCATTGAAGCCAGGTATAAGAGGTGAAGGTGGCCTAAAGGAGTATCTCGCCAGGACTTACTCAGCCATAGACCCAGAAAGAGCATGACCTGTGTGGGTCATAGAGAGCGCTTTCCCTGGTTCACCACAAAACTCAGTCAGGAGATGTGGGACAGTACTGCTCAAGTGTGTGCCGCTGTGTGTGGCAGTAGGTGTCGCTCTATTCTCCAAGACTGAAGAGGTTTGCTCCAGTCTCCAGTAGCATAGCAGGAGATGGGTTCCATCTGAGGACACAGAGGCCTGGCAGGAGTCCTCTGCAGAATATTTAATTTATATCATTTATTTTTATTTGAGCAATTGGTTACACAGTGTAACATAAAGAAGACACTTTTTCAAAATAAAATAAAATTATAAAAAAGTGACACAGCAATGCTCAAAAGGAATAGGCAGCAGCAGAAGGCTTATTAGAGTCTGCCCCTTTCACACGGAATAGCACCGACTCTTCAGGTAGAAGTCCTAGGCCTGACAATAGAGGGTGGCGAAGAACTCAAGCAGCAGTGAGTCAGTTTTTCCATCTTGATAGTAGCCTGTCTTTTGTGTTATTCGCGGCATATAAATGGTCTACAGAGAGTGTGGGATGCCTTACATGATTGGAGTGGTGGATATTTTGTTTTCTCAGGGCTAGCCTGGACGTGGACTAGCCAATAGCCAAAAGTAAAGCCTGTTAAGGGCGTAGCACATATGACATAGAATAAAGTTGTAATGGAAAGCAAGTGACTGGAAACCGCTGCCTAGATTTATGTGTTGGCCTATAGATCAAAAAAAAAAAAGAAAAAAAAGAAAAAAGGTCCTTAAAGGTCCTTAAAGGTCCTTTATTTATTATCCCTAAATGACCCTTAAACCATGCAGCGGTGTAATATAAAGTGTTAACAATATGCTATATAAGCAACCGCCAGTCAAGTGTATAGTTGGATTTTTACTAAAAGGCGTTGAGGTGAAACACATCTTTGGTTTGGAGTGGGGCCGCTCAGCACTCACTGGTGTTGGGTTTATTCTTCTAGATGGCTTTGCTGAAGCAGGTGAAACTGGCGATGACCCAACTGGAGGGAAATCATCCAAATTATTGAAGTTCAGTTGTCCCACAGTTTGACTCGTGTATCCTTGCGTGGCTGCTTCCTCCTGCCCCCCCTCCACCAGACCTCCGTCCTCCACTGTGTGATTATCCCAGGCAGATGTTGTTCCATCAACAACATCGGTTCAACATCTGAGATAGAAAGGACTAAGTTGGCATATAAAAACAACCAAACTAGACTGCAACACGTTCTTCTTTTTCCCCACACAGTTCAAAATTAGGTACAATCAGTTATCTGGCATATTTACATAATGCATTTGTTCATTAATATGCACTGTCCCTTTTCTAAAAAAATAAATAAAATGAAAATAAAAAATACTGCACCTTATTAAAGATGGACTATGTTGTTTTTTTTGGCAGGTGTCCGCTTCCAAGATGATGTTACTGTGTCGCCTGGAATGCTCCATACTATGGCATTAACCTTATCTGTCTTGCATTTATTCATTTACAGGTGTTTTAATTGCTTGGAAAAACTTTGAAAAACATGCATGATTACTGTGGTCACCTCTCTATAGATCTGACCTGGCCTGGTGACGTCACCTGCTTGTCTCCAATAATATTTTCAAGGAGACTGGCCGACCCTCCACCAGAACAGTTACATAGTGCATCTTTAACACAGAGACTACCAAAATACACCTAAGGTTGCATGAAGCACAAGCATTGGCCTAGGCTAAACACAGCAATACTGACACCTCGTGGTGAATGAACGCAAGTAGGTTCTAGGTTTATATTTTGATTTTTATGTTTTTTCTTTCTTTTTTTACTTTTAGCTTTGTGGGCATCTTTTGTACGTCTGATTGCAAATAAATTGTAATAATAATAATAATAATAATAATAATAATAATAATAATAATTGTAAACTAGGCTAAGCCTAGCCAATGCTCTGCAGCATGTGTCGGTCCTATAGTGTTAACGTGACATTTAAAAGTTGTATGCCACACATGCATTGAGCTACTGAAACTTACTGTCGGACAAGAGTAAGTCCACAAATTAGAGTAGTCATTCTCTTCTCGTTGGATATGAAGGCACCGTCCTGGTTTAACCATAACCTATAGGCTACAGCGGAGCGGCGAAGCTGACCGAGGCTCACTCTGGTCATGTGTCTGACAGCCAGATTCGCGCACCTAGACTTTCTCGACACGGGGCGGGCGACAGCTATTAGGATTGTACCAACCTGCCGTGTCTGTCATTGTGCAGCCTGCCCATGAATCTATTAAAATAACTGCCATATGTATACTATGGGTAGTTCAGTCAACGTAAGCTGCCGTTCCTGTCAAAGGACTCAGGGGAGAACAGTCTTCTTCTCCAGTGCCGAAGGGTCGCAGCAGCCGCTCGTCGTTCGGGGTTTAATTCCCTATTAACATCCGTATTAAAGCATAAGCATAATTTCAAGGATAGGTCTATAAATGTAAAACACAATAGCCTAGGCATATAGTGGGGTCCTGAACTCGGTAATAGGCTTCTGACAATAGGCAATACACATTCGTCGTTCAATAAAATGTACAGCCAAACTAAAGGCTATATAGCCTTGCCAGAGGTAGGACTGTAAGGAAGTCTCAACTCCTCCTGCCCAAATCAAGTCTAGAGTCCTATGCTTTGAGTTTCAGGTCTTTTCAAGTCAAGTAGCCTATACCGAATAGGCCTACTCAAACACAGCTTGTATTGTTCATGTGAGTTTTGTAAATGGTCTTTCTTAAAAAACAAAACAAAAAAAACCCCAAAAACTCCTGGTCCCAAATAGACAAGTGGGGAGGGAAAATTTCCAGTTTATTCCATTAAAATTAAGTATTCAAAGTAGCCTAGTCTAGATCTAACATGTATAGAGAAGGGTTTATACACAGTTATTATTAGAGAAGCTCCAAGACATGTCAGCTTCAAGTCATCTCATGTCACAGCGCTCCAAGTCAAGAGTCACTGGCATTCAAGTCTCAAGTTCTTAAACTAGTGACTCAAGTCTGACTTTTATGTGGACATGTGCACCAAAAGACTATGCAAACTGTAAACAAATAAACAATAGACTTCATCAGTGAACTGATGTGGTGTCACACCCTTTAAAGCAGAAATTTATTGAACAGAGGTTGTGCAACAGACATTTGAGGTACATGACATGAGTTACAATGTAGGGGAAACTTGACATCTGCACAGATGACATTTTCAGCTTTTGATTATGGCAGATTAATCAAGTTGTGCATATTACAATTCTGTAGCCTATGTACAATTGTTTAAAAGAATTTAAACTGAATCCAAATGGCTAACATGTGTAGATAAGGCCACTGTTGTAGGAATGCTCAACCCCTGAACATAACAATCAAACGTAGCACCGGAATAAACACAGTGGACATGTCTGAACTGTTTCTGTTGAAACAACCCCAAAAGTATGTAAATGCAAGATGACTCTTGC
Organism: Periophthalmodon schlosseri; assembly: GCA_000787095.1. Lineage (NCBI taxonomy): Eukaryota > Metazoa > Chordata > Actinopteri > Gobiiformes > Gobiidae > Periophthalmodon > Periophthalmodon schlosseri. The sequence continues at coordinate 18,967 of KN479125.1, read as the reverse complement.
TCCAAAAGTCCTTGGGGATGCAGTGTACACTGACTGTTCCCTCTTTTTAATTAGGCGTTGTAGAACAGAGAGATAAGCCTGTCCAGGCTTCCAGACTGCAGAGGTATAGGTGATAATTAATGAAGAGTCTCCAGTAATCCTGAGGTATCTGTAATACCACTGATGCAGAATGTGACTAGTAGAAGTAGAACAAAGTAGATTTACAAATGGAAAAGACATGCTAACTAAACTGTCAAACTGTACAAAAGCATGTCCAGTCAAATACTCGTATCATGTTCTTCTATAACAATCTACTTCGGTTTTCTGAATGTATGTCTTAAGCAGTAAAATAATTATATTATAATACAAATGTTTATAAAATAGCAGCACACTCATGTGACACATCACAACTAGGCAATGTCATTTTTTGTATAAATGAAACAAATTCATAGCTTTTAGCAGCGCAAAACAACAAACCTAAATTCAAATATTGACACTTTTTCTTGATGTCTTCACACCTCCTTCTCTATCCTTGCTTCACTTTGGAATACAGTATCTCTCAATAGTAGAAAGCCCATATGTGGGTCTGGTCACCCCAATAATATGTGGTACATGATGTCAATAGATAACAAATAAACACAAAATGGCAGGGAGAGCTTACATAGGGCTGAGGAAAATGAGGGGTAAAACATTGTATGGCAAGTATCATAATTGCTTGGTTAAATTAAAACCATAAACTAAATCCATAGTCTAATGGAAATTACACTCAAAGTAATAAACGATTTGAGCAAATAAGTCTGACACCATGCAGTGCAGTGTCCCCATGAATATATCCTGACTTTGTGCTCTTTCGGCTGAACCCACATTACAACTGATGTGAAGCAGCAAAGCTCATAGGGAAGATGCAGTGGCAAACATAAACTTAAAAAGCTAATTACAAGCCAGCACTGTCCACTGACCACCAACTGCAACACATTACTTCAGTTGGTTCAAAAAGCATACCTCATTGTGCAAACATATGATGTAAGACCTCCTCTGTTGTAGCTGTGTGACTGTTTTATGCAGATAAATAAAAAAGAAGAAAATTCAAGTAAAACAATATCTTGATCCCAAAATAGAGCCGATGGTCAGATTTAGCCTCAAATTCATATCAAACTAAAAGAGTCACTTTCAGTTGGACTCTCATATTTTGTTACAGGAATGTTTTTGTTGGAATGCTGGAAAGCCTAAATTTGACACTTTCTTGAGAAGGGTATGTGTGATGATTGGGAAACCAGCCCTACAAAGTAAACCAAAGAAAAGGCTAACAAGAAAAAAAGGAAACATCCATTCATCTCCAATCACCAAATGTATTTTACTTATCTCCTAGGGAGCATGTTCTCAAAGTGCTTTACCATTGAAATCATATAAGGGAACACAACCCTATCTGGGACTCCAGATACATTGACAGTATTTTCTCATCATGTTCTCCTCTAAGATGATTTTCACATGATCGGTATAGAGTCTTAGTTCCTCATGTATATCCATTTGTTTGGGCAGTTTAGGTCATATATCCAAAAATAAAATGATGCAGTTTCTTGAATTAAAGATACTTTGTGAGGCGTTCTGGCAGCTTTTATTCATCATTTCCAGCTCCAGGCTGTGCATTGTCCTTACAGCAGCATGCACCTGCTCCTCAGACATCCTCTGTCCTATCCAACAGCGCCACACGGGGGGGTCTCCATATACCCAGTTCACAAGTCACTCCTTACAGTAACATACCAAGCCTGTCTGATTTAGTCCACTGCTGATGCAGACTAGACTAAAGTCCTCTTGACTTTCTATACGTTCTGTCTGGTCTGACAATGGATTTTACACTTGCATTACCCACACAGGCTGTTTCGCTTAGCCCACAGACGTCCTGTAATGCAGTGATATAACATTGATGCCCTCCATATATTTGGACAAAGAATGTGTAGCCTTGGCTTGCTCTGTGATATTAACAGAAATTGCAAATCCATGACTTGAATGTATTCTAAGCGCCTAGGAAAACACACTGCTGCAAACGCAGCATCACGTAACATTTACATGTTCCACTCTCTCACTCACTCTCTCACGTGCACACACAAGCAGCCTTACAAAAAAAGCTTACTGATCTAAAAGTTCAAATATGACAAATAATCATAATTATTATATATTAACCATGACGATAAAAATCCCATAAAATATGGGACATGATTCATTATTGTTTTTGTGTGTCTCAGCCATTAGGCATGTATTGACCTTCTAAAAACCAAGGAGCTTTAACACTTATTCCAATCTCAACAGTCTACTATCGGATACAAAAAGTGTAAGCAGTTGTCAATAAATTCAAATGGTCTCCACAGCATATGACCAAGCAATCTCATTGATTTTATCTATACAATCATAGGTAGAATGCAAATTATTGGCTTCCCTTTTGTAAATCCAAGGCACCAGAAGAGCTTCATTTTGAATCAAATGCGTTGCTTGTGAATTAGAAAGTCAAAATCTATTTCAAGGGCAGGGTTTTTGACTTTACAAATAAAAGTCTACTAAAAATAATAATAAACTATCAAGCATAGTCCTCTTTCTTAAAAAGCATGTTTTTGCATTTTTTGTTTTTTAGCTTTTTTTTCTGCTTTTAAGAAATCAAGTTTTTTTATTCCATGGTATTTTTTTTGTAAATCCTGTGCAATGCCGCCCTCTGGTGGTTCATTCATAAGTTGACATCCCGGACATCTGTGGGTGTGGAAGACTGGTCCAGTTCCTCTAAGCCTTTGCCACTGGAGCCTCTCTGTGTTTGCTGCTGCTGCTGCTGTTGCTGCTGATGGCCCTCACGAAGACTGCTCACCAAAACACGCTCGATGTGCTCCTGGCATGCTTTGAGAACATCCTACAAGATACACAAGAAACAACTCTTTATCAAATTTTATCACAACAAAAAGTGCACCATGTTTCTTTATTAATTAATAAAATAAAACTGCAATATATTTAATGCTATTATTTTGATGTTTGACCGAAATGCAGCGCCAGCTAAATAGTATAAAGTTCCAGGTTTGGCTCCTGCTGGTCCTCGACAAAGGAGACCAGAGTTTTAAATGACCACTAGTAGACACAGCGTGGACTTAAACATTACATCAGCCCACCAGGGTAGAACACCCAACACCCCTTGAAGTACTAGTGGGCATGCATTCCTCTCTTATCCCAGCACCCATATCCCACCTCCACTATCCTAAAACACACAAAACCCAAACACAAGTAGCCTTGACAACAGAGGCTGAAAACACAGGTAGTACTAAAGCTATGTTAATTACATCCACCTCCTGTGGGAACGCAGACTTGGGGCTTTCTTAACGAGAGCCAGTGTGTGTGCCTGCTTGCCTTTGGGGGAACTACTGGGATCTGAATGACTCGCCTTTCACCATCAAAGGCCACCGCTGCAATTTGAGAACCCACCTGGGACAAGAGCCTCTCAGCAGCCTCATATCCTCCAGGACGGAGGGTTGACAGAGCAGAGAGGGCAGGCAAGCAAGTCAGAAGGAAGGGAAGGAGGAGACAACAACTCAATAGGCTGTTAGCAGTTAGGTGGTATACTAACTGTTTTTGCTCTCTGGTGGTGTCAAAGCGCACAACAATTGCACTCATATGCGGGAAATGTACACTACCTCATGGTGGCAGTGACGACTCAAAGTAGAGAAATTCTCGGGAAAGCCTCTGCTAATTCAAACATGATCTTGAAACTCTATTTAAAAAAAGTACCTCCTCAAGAGACATGCACAATGGAGTCAGAGTCATACTCAATATTTAGCTAGCAGGGGGAAGCAGTGTTAATTGGAATGAACACTTTAAGTCTTTAAGATACTTTGTCAGTGAAATGTCCTTTCTTCCTTAAGCACCTGCATGTGCTCTGAAGGCTTAGGCTGTTAGTTATGTTGACAGGATTGGCCTCCTGTGGACTGGATTGGAAGGCCTGCTTCTGGGACCACATTTTCAGAAATTACTCTGATGTCAACGAAAACCAAGCAGGGCTTTCTCTTAATCTGCTCCAGAGGTTGGCCACAAAGAGGGGCGTGTACACCCTCTCACACACAGTAACCCACTAACATGTGCTCCACTGGCCATAAAAACTCAATTCCTGTGAGAAAATTAAGTAAAGTGCAGAACATGTAAAGGAACTGCCTGTGTCTTGCCACAAGTATTCTCCCAGTGCCCCTTAAAAGGCATTCTTCCACAGTCACTGCATGGCTGCACTGCACTGCGGCCGTTCACAGTCTACGCCAAGCCCCTTGGGCTTTATTTGCAAAATGTTAATGACTTCAATGTGAGACTACTGGAAACACCATTAATGTGTTAGAGGTTTGAATATTATAAAAAGGAGTATACTGGGAGAAGAAGCAACATTAATAAAAACGACTGCTCAAACAATGACGTCCGCCTAAACAATGATGCAGGTAAAGTTTCAGTCGTATTCTTGCTAGATCTGTGTGCTGCTTTTGAAACAGTCAATCATGTGATCCTGGTACGAGACTAGGGGCCTGTGTGGGCGTCTCTGACAC
>JACM01048819.1:0-13464 GCA_000787095.1 Periophthalmodon schlosseri | reverse complement strand
TCAAGAAATCCTACCAATGGCTTGATATATATATTTAATTTTTTGTTGCTTTTTTTTGCATTTTGAGATCAAACGTACAAAGTTCATAAGACAAACAGTTGCAGAGAACTTACTGTGACCTATTCTTCTTCTTCCCCTGTACTTAGAAATGAAATGTCAGGAGCAGAGACTGGTGCCTCCTGACTGCCCCCTGCTGTCCCGGCCTCCTGTCCTGCCTAAGCTGTTTATTAAGCGTGGTCATGCTGCAGAGCCTATCTGTATTGTGCTAACAGCTGATGTGGGCTCAGGCCAGTTTTGTCAGTTTCTAATGGGATTAGGTCTTAAAAGTGGGCAATACCGGTTATTTCCTTCTGATTGTGTATGAGTTTGTGAACTTTTTACTTTTCTCACAACTACCAAAAATGCACTCAGTTACCACCATCACAATCACCCATATGCAATTTATTTTGGTACCACTTTATAATAATTGCACCTACATAAAGCATGTATAAAGACTACACTTATAAAGAGCATATAGTTTATTAATATTGTTTCAGGCGTAATACCTACTTAATTAAAATGATAGTATGTAACTTTCTGGAGGTGGCATACCACCTGCATGATTCCATGGAAATAGAAAGTTAAAACCATACTTCTCCTTGATAGGTACGTTTGATGTCTTACTGGGGCATATTACAAAGAAACATCATTTACATGGAAACGAGCTTGGGGAGGCCCTCCTTCAGGACAAGTAGGAGTCAGGTTTGTGGAGATGCAAACCCACTCAGAGTAACGACGCATGTTTTTTGTTTTTTGGTTTTTTTTCTATATCATTCAGTGCAATAAAAACAACCATAATGAAAAAATATGTCAAGTCTATTTTTTTTTGAGAAAACAGTTACATACTACGGCGCTAAGGGATTAAGAGTTAGGATAGGATATTAATCAAGTAGTTAAGTCTACATGATTCTTTCTAAACTATTTGTTCATTATGAATTCTGAAGACTTTGTTCATGCTTAATTGAAGCTAATTAAAGTGTAGTTATTATAAACTGTTACCAATATTTTTAAGTTGACCACTGCATTAGTAGGTGTGGAAATACATAACAGAAACACAAGATATTGATTTTCAGGCAGCACATGTGATGTGTGGAGGATTGGCCATTTGCTTATCTGTAGCAGCATTTTGCTTTGAAGTCTATTAGGAATCATTTATTTGAGCTGTATGGCAGATTGGTGCTAAGTATTCTGAGAAACTGCACAGCAAATTTACTGCCACACAGAAACAGATGGACCAACAGAGACAACACCGTGAGCGAAGGCAGCTAACATTATATCTACTAGCACATTAGGAAAAAACATACAATAAACAAAAACACAATTGTGATTTTAAATGGCAAAATTGTAATGCAGATAAAGTTTGAAAGATCTTCCCATCTGCATGCAAGATAGTTGGTTACATAACAGAGAGGAGGACCACAGTGTACAAGACATGCCCTTTAAAACTTTGTATACCTGACCTTTAACAAGTGTATACCAACAGCAGTCTGGTCCAGCAGCAACTCAGAGCCACTGCGCAAAAATGGCACCTTCTTTAACAACACTGGTCTGAATCCAAACAGTTTATAGAGTAACTTCTATTTCGTAGCACATATATTAAAGGCTCTGTAGGCTGCCTAGTTTTTACTGTCTTAAAAATGTGAAAAACAGAAATAGTTCATTTTAAAAGGTATGCAGTGGTCCAAAGTTATTCCTCACTTACCATTTCTAGCCCCCAAATTATTTACCACATTGAGTTTCACAACTTTCAGAGGCCAGAGCGCAGTTTTGCTGACACAGTAAAGCTAACAACAACTAGCATGCTTACAGCGCACTGTCTGATTCTCGGACAATAAACGCTTTATGATAAGATGCAGACAGTGGTCTTATTTTAACCCTAAGAGCTGCTTTACAATATATATGTACTGTGGCAAAACTAATTTTGCTCATCTAGATGGTAAAAAACAGGCACAGCCACTTTAAGCTTATTGTGTATTAATGGTTTAAATCAGGGGATCATGTTGGGTATTAGATACACTTCCATGGCTCTGGATTCTGTTGTCTAGCCAATAATTATCTGGCAGCATGAAGAAACAACTGTTATTTCTTGTTTTAAAATCAAATATATTAAATGAGCTTAGGTCCGTGTCCAAGAGTCTTATTGGAAACATGGACCCCTGGTGGAACTGTTGTGTTGCCATGGAGATTTGAGGACATTGTGGAATTGCCAGGCAAAAACACAACTAAACTAAAGCTACCATGATCAAACTATTTAATGACTTTGTTTTTACAATGGCACGCAACACTTAACATTCATAATGAGCCAGGAATTGTTTCTTGCTGTGAAGCTTTGGCTCAGTACCACATGAGAAAACTCGTGTTGACAAATATTTTGCCAATATTAAGTATAAACATATGTGGAGATGTTTGTTGATTAACTTGATAACAGGTTCAAAGGTGCACTATTTCAGTTTTCACCACCTCCTATGGAGATGTTATTTCATTATTTGGAATATTCCACCATATATATGACCTTTATTTAACCAGGAAAGACATGCTGAGATTAAGAATCTCTTTTTCAGGGCAGTCCTGGCCCCAGAGGGTACCCTATTGTACATGTTTTTGGTGGTAGGAGAAACCAGAGCACCTGGATGAAACCTACACAAGCACGGGGAGAACATGCACCGCTCCAGAATCAAACCCAGGACCTTCTTGCCATGAGGCGAGATCGCTAAACGCTGCGCCACCGTTCCACCCACATGGAGTGTGAATTGGAGACATACAGATGGCAAACCCTAGTGAACATTCAAGGGCATAATATTCAAGGATTTTTTTAAGTAAAAAAAAAAAACAACTACATTGCATCACTTGAATTTAAGGCAAGGTGCAGGTGAATAGATATTATATTAAATCTTGCATTACATCTTGGAATGCAGATTGGACCATTTTTTTGTTTTTACATGAAAGATTATATGTGGAAACACCAAGATCACCAAACAAGACCAAAGTGACCAAAAAACAAAAATTTTAAAAGAAAAAAAAAAAAGTTTTGTCTCCCTTAAATACATGGCAGTGTTTGCCTCTTGCCTCACATCCTGGCCAAGTCCTGGCCTGTGCCATTGTCCACAAAGCATATTCTTTATAGGCTACTTCTTTATCCACGCACTTCCAACTTGGTTAATGGTCCAAATATGAAGAAGGTTCCTTGGGTCAAACGCAAAGTATAAATTTCCCTTTAACCTTAAACATTGTCCCCAGCCCCGTAGGATCAGAGCGATCACAGCGTACTGCTCAGAGCGTCACAATGACATGTGTCATGATGCTGTCTCTGTGCCTTCAGCTCCGCTCAGCCTGGACACCACACACTGCTCTGCACTGCTGCCCTGCTCCTGACACAGCTCTGGAGATGGAACAGTGCTTTTCTCTGGCTGTGGCTCAAGAAAATGCAGTTGTGTTGTGTGATTGTTTTTGCTCAATGCCATACTGCAGAATATTCTAGGCAAGACATTTATATCTCCATGGAGACAGGTGGCAGACACGCCATCAAAAAAGTTACATAGTGCACCTTTAAATAAATCAATGAAACAGCTTTAGTTTCCTCTGTTTACATTGGAGCCTGTCTCACCCAGAGGTGTTTAAACTTAAAATAGTGTGGAGCCAGCAGTTCAGAGGGTCCCTAGTGCTTGAGTCTGCATTGAAGGAGGTGACTTAGCATCACAGCATGCAAATGCATCAAATCATTAAAACACTCGTGGCCGGGAGTTCCTCAGAGTGTCTCCAATGAAGATAAATACTTTTCCCAGGCACTCCAACTCACATCGTGTGTTAGATACTGTCCCTCCTGTGGAATTAGGTCCAGATGATGTGAGGTAGGCACCACTTCACTGTATAAAATATTCTATTAAGTGTAGCAGCTAATTATTCTGACCTTTACTTTTATTCGTATGGGAAAGGTATAATGTTTGACAAAGCTTTAATATTCTTTTCAGTTGCACACCTCCAAAATACAATTTACACTTTTGACTAATGGAGAACCAGAAAAAAAAAGTCCTGTATGCAGTATAGCCTTGGCCATAGAATTACAGGACTAACAGCATAAACAGACATTTAGATTGCGAATACAAATGTTTCTATTCAAAGGTTTAACCTGCAGCCTCCTTGATAAAAGGCACAAGGATAACCATTCATTCCCTGAATTAAAATTGATAGTTAAAGCCCCACCACAAGATTTCAGTCAAGACTTAAACTGGCTGAAATCTTGTGGTGGGGGCATTTACAGGTTTTTTTTTTTTATGGCACTAACAACCTTGAAAAATACATGTCTCCATGGAGATGTTCTTAATCTGCATGTTCCACATTCCAAACAGGCATAAAACTGATGTATCTCCATGAAGAATGTTACAAAGTTTAGTTTTAACTTTTTGTCTCTATGGAAACATGCAGATGGTTTCCCACCACTATGCAGTTCTGCTTTAATTTGTCAGATTTGGGGCTATAGAATTTGTGCCAGCTTGTCACCCTCCACTCTTTACCCCATCACACACATAAGTCTATTCTCTAAATAATAGATTAGAATAGAATAGTTATCTTAAATTTTTTACTTAAAATTTGGGGATTTTGACCAACTAAGAAGTGCAGCATGTGCAGTTCAGAAGAAGTTAAGGACTATTGAATCGTGTGATTTGAGAAGTTTGTTTTTCCATAGCGACCCTGCATGGAGCTAGCTATGCTAACCAGCTAGCTCTGAAATGCTACAGACTTTTTACAACAATGCAACAGAATTTCTACACCAAATATGGCGGAAGATGTTTCAGAGGGAATGACCTGCAGGGGGCCACATTACAGAGAGGGGGGGCACTTTTGTCCTGAGGGATGTTACACACCTCAGCTGCCCTGACACTGGATCTGATGACCCTGATGACTTTTGTTTGAGCTTTCTATTATTATTGTATTTTACTGCTCAGTGTGGTTAAATTGCCCCTTGGTGACAAAAAGTGATAGAGATTGATTGACTGAAAGATAGATAGATAAATAAATGTTACAATATGCCAAAGGAAAAAAAAAGAACTTCAACAAAAAAAGTATCAGTTTTCAATGTCCCTCCCGTCTTGTGCATGCATCTATTTATCAGATGACAGCAGTGTGCCGGTACAGACTAACTCAAGGAGCAGATCTAAAGATACCTGACACAACACTTCCCCTTCAGAGGTCCGAGAATAAAGAAAAGAGATTAGACGTGAAGCTCCAGCAGTTTAATTTTCTCTGTGTGCTCTTAAGGTTATGAATATATATGTGCTGCCATCTAATCTCTGCTTTAGGTATTAAAAAGCTCATAATATTCAACCTTCTGACATTCTCTCACTGATAGCTTTCAACTACTTCAGTAAAACTGTACTATAGAGACAAGGGGCAATTTAAAGTGTTATTTTGAGAATCTGTTAAGAATTATACTGTACATGGTTCGATGAGGTTCAGATAGTTCATTTACAGACCTCAATTCTTTAACTTGACTCTTCACATTCAACATTAAATATATGCTGATTCATGCAATCTTTATGTGTACCGGTAAGTATATTAGTGTATGCTTCTTTGACTTTTTCTGGTTGGACTGTACAAAAAAACCACAAAACAAAACAAAACAAAAAAACAACTTAAAAAAAATAACCTTCACAGAATAAAGGGGGGAAAAAAATGCCAGTGATCCAAAGGCCAAAAGTCAAAGGGTTACAAAAACTGTCACCAAGCATCAGTCCTATTGAGCAGGCCAGAGTACATAACGCACAGCTCCATAACACTATTACAGACCAGTGTAGTGTCCAAACCATCAGTGGACTTTGACCTTGGTCCTATTTCTTTCACTCTACGACACAAGCAAACAACCAAGCCTTGTACCCAATTTATATGTAAAAATACTACAAGAATATATAAGAATGCCTCCATGAAAGAAATCCATACAGGAGAATGGGATTCGTATGTAGAAAAATGCACGCAATCTGCAGTGTAGCGAATACATCTCAGAGCAATATAAGAAGCAGCGTGTTCTATATGGATACCAGAACCTGTATGTGCTGGTGACATTTGTGTGCATTATGTGCTGTTGTACTTCCTCTGCATTATTAATTAAACAGGCGTGTAACCATATGCCAGGGATTTCCTTACACTGTCAACAGTAGCTGCGATGTAAAGAACTAGTGAGACACATTGTAATAGTGTTAATGCGGATGCTTTTATTAGGCCGTTAATACATCTGCAGAGTGGTGTCATTACCATTTCTTTATTTCCAGACGCAAGGTAAACAACAGCAACAATACAAACAGGGTGAGAAAGGTGTTTCCATAAATAGGGCCGGTAATGCTTAGCAGTAAACATGGACATATTGTGACAACATCACATTATTACAACAAGCTATCTCTACCAGTGCATACCCAGAATTTTAAAAAGTTTTAAAAAGTATACAAATATAAGATACTCCAAAACTGTCAAACATATATGGCTCTTTTTGTTTTATATAGAAATGGTAAAGAATCAAATATAGATTGATTCCTTCAGTAGCTTGTTAAGGTTTTCAAAATCCAGAGATGTAGTGGTTCAAATTGAAAGTTTAAAAATGTCGGAACGATTACAAAAGGTATGATATAGCTTTCCTGCAATATCTGACTCACTCCCATCATATCCTCCCTGAGCGCCCTCGGCCTCTCAGTCTTTTGTGTGAAACGCTGCAGCAAGAATACCAAAAACCATGCATTTAAAACTCTCCACAATTTTTGTCCCAAACTTTTGAGAGGTGCTTTCCTGTCATTAAACTCCAACATTTACATCTGCGATGCTTTTCAGTCATAAACATCAGTAGTTAATTATTTTGATTCGCAATTAACAGATCTAACTATTTGGTTTGCAAACTGGTGATGTTTCGTGAACTAAAACGCCATATCAACATCTGCAAGCGAATTCTCCTCTGTCATACTGTTTAATTTTGTAATACGTGCTTCTCTGGGCTTTATCCTCTTTGAGAACGCCTAACCCCGCTTCTCATATCAGTTTGTAGACTCTGTGTTTATTAGTAATTCCAGCCATGCTGCCGTTGTGCTCTGAACGAATAAGAGGTTTGCAGGGAAGGCTTATCTGTCAGCATGCACACGCGCGGACCCAAGCCACGTCAATGGAACTGGCAAATATGAGTGAGGGGAACACAGGGGCCAATAGGAGAGCAGATATATTATCGTACGCTCATAAACGCACATGCAAACAAGCTGGCCATGCCTACATGTACACACGTCTCATAGTCTTTAAACAATCGCTTATTTGTCTCCCATAAGGTGCATGACGAAACTGCTTGTGTGGAGCGCTTATCAGTTTTGGCAACCCACCTTTATGCCAGAAGACAGACTGTTAGCATCCTTATCTGCGGCGCGCGTGATAACATTGCAAGGTGCGGAGTAAAGAGCATCTCTCACTATGAATGGGGCATGCACCTGTCTACAAACCGCTAACACTCCGACACTCGCAGTCCCTCACGCGTTCAGAGCAGATGCTGTGACCTGGAGCGTCTCAGCCAACCAGGCGCGCAGTAGAAATGAGCTTCGCCCCGTGATACGTGGTACGTGAAAAGGCCAGTGGCGAGGTGAAAAAACGCACAGTTAAAGAGATGTGTGCTGAAATACGTCACGCTGCCATGATAGCTATCCGTCAATTGGCGTACGCTAGACTGTTGCTTTACCAAACACCTTGAAAGAGTTGCACTACAAACAAACAGTGTAAAAGGCAGAATTGATGATAATTATCAGTCAATGGAAAGGCTGTCAGGAATTGTGTTAGTTTTTTCTGCCAAATTGTTTTTACAAAAGAAGCTGCGATGGGCTATTTCAGATAGAAAGGGAGATTTGCATATTTGCACCTTTGAAGCGTTGATATTAGTTGACAATTTTCAGTGGAAATTGCTTTGTTGCTTTTGATATCTCCTGTATTTCATGGACAATTGTGTGTGAAAAAAGATAAAAATTTTATTGTGCGTCTCAGAGAAGAATTTGTGCGTTGAATTCAAACCTTGTGCCAGCAATCGCACAAACTAGAGTCCTTGTTCTTCCTAATACTCAGATAGTAGCATGCGGTGATTTTTATAGGTAGGCAAGCAGACTTGGGGTGGATGTCAATATTTTGTCAATAACAATTTAATGACGGCACGTTTTATACACACTACATTGCAAATTAGTATGTTTATTTTTATTTACATTAAATACATATATACTGAGCCATTTGGAGTCAAATTAGAGAAGCCTAAACCTATAGTTTATTAATAGTTTGTACTGTATTTGACACCCTTTTGGTACAAACAGGGCTAGTTAGTGGGCCATTTGTTTCTTCACAAATCTGTTCTACTCCTACACTTCATTTATGCAGCTGAACCTTCAGTACTATTGTTATCTATGTAATTATCATTGTGCATCTAGAAACCGTCACAGTGACATATGACAGCTCTACAGATGTGTCATGCACTTACTACACAAAATGGACATTCATGCACTGGTCAGACAGGTGCACTGGTCAGACAGGTGCACTGGTCAGACAGGTGCACTCATAATACAGCCTCATGTGTCACAAATGTCCCCTTAAACACAGCCCTGTGTTAGAACAGAGGGCAGAGTGAATGACACTCATCTCTCACAGATGTAAACCATGTCTTTCCTGAAGAAACGTCCTGTATTTCCCTGAAGAGTTGGTCCAGAACAGCCACATTTTCCTCCACACATGTGTAGTAGCCCTGTTATTCCTTTAACTCTGTTGCTTCATAAACACACATGTCACAATCCAGACGGGTTCCTAGCTGCCCCAGCCACTGTCACTCCACTGCTTCATCCATTTCACACAAACTAGCCCTGAAACTAGCTCATGTTTGATTAAATGACTGCCTGTAATTCTAACTAACATCTAATCACTAGAAACGTGAAGCTAAAAGCAAGTTATTTTAGACACATGTGTTGATAGTTGGTGCTATTGTTTTTGTCTCCTGCTGCACATGGACACTCACTAGAAATCTCCTCAGATGTTTGATTCCACCAGATTCCTCCATGGGTTTATTCAGTGCTGTTTGAGCCTGCTGTGTAGCACAGGACAACAACACAAGTTAATGAGATATTTGGAATTGCGCTTGATGCAGTCTGCTCAGTGGCCAGTGTACTAAAAGTCACGATGTACTAAAGGACACCAGGACTACAAACGTGCTTCAAACAGGCAGAAGTGAAGGGATAACAGGATTATTTGGATATATTTCCTAACTATTTAATTATATTTTTTGACACGTGATGATTTTAGATTTTACTGGACAAGCACTGCTTACCTTGATTGCCCTGCCCGCATACCTCTCTATTGACTTGTTTTCAAAGACTTGCGACTCCAAATGGATGGACGTTAATTAAAATGAACTAGTTGCCAACAATTAAGGGTATGGTGCAACTGTGTGAAGATTCTTTATTTGTCATTATGTTCAACAAAATACCATCAGTGGTTCTCAAAGTTTTCACAGCAGTTAACACCTAAGAAAATATTTAGCATTCCAAATACCACCAGATGTAAACCAGGTCTATAACAGGACTATACCGGGTCTAGGTTGTAAACAAGGACTAGTCCAAAAGGAGAACATTTGGGGCACAGTCTATTCTATATTGTATGAATTAAAATGAAAACCAATCAATTTCATTCTTGCTAATAATCGTTTGTCACATCTAATACTTTGTCAGGATGCAAAGCTGTACCACACCAGATCTGATCCAACATATCCCATATACAGTGTAGCAGTGAATTCAGCTCCTCTCTTTTCTCCTTGAGTGCTTGTGCATGTTTTATTATGGCGGGAAAGTGCTCTTCAGCCTTATTATTTGGGAACAAAGCTGGCCGTGTCACAGCTGTCAAAAGTTTTGGTGCTAATGAAGCTCACACTGTTTCCCGGGACGCTTCATGCACTATAGATGACTCAACAGTGTACAACGCCAGCTTTAGTGTTTAAGTGCCTCTCTATCTGTGTGGCTGCTGGACTAAACTGTTGGGTTTTGGCCCCTTTTTATCAAGTCACCAAAGCAAAATACGCGTGGTCTGAAGACAATGACAGGAGCAAGATGGTAGGAGAACTGAAGTGTTTGTGATATTTCATAACCAAGAATCAGGGAATCAGGTCAAGGAGGACATTTTAAGTTGGCTGAGATGTATGGGATTGCAAAGGACTGGTTACTTAAATGGAAGGTGGACAGTTGCACTAGTTTGCATAGTTTGCACCACCTGCTTGTCACCATGGAGCCTGGAATGTATCACAATATGGCATTACAGTCATATTTTGTGCATTTATTCAATTACATGTAACAAAAAAAAAAAAATAAAAAATGCATTGTTACTGTGAGCGGGGTCACCTCTCCACAGACCTGAACTGTAATTGGTGTTAGCTGCTTGTCTCCTTGGAGGTTTCAGAAACATTCTACATGGATATAATTACTTGAATATTTTCTTTATAGTCTTGAATACATTGAAATCAACCTAATATCACTTAAACCCAAGAATAGAGAGTGGAGTTTTGAGTATCCATGTTTTCTGATTTTCTTCACGTGGCTCTTATTTGACAAGTAGTAAACTTAAACTATGCCCCACCTCTCTGTTCAGGCACGTTACCTCTGTTTTGAGATACTGCACGTAACATAATGAGGCTGAGCTCTCATTAACTGGAGGTCCACCGCAGCATGGCAGTGAGTCAGCCAGACACCACTCATTAGTCATCCCAGATTATTCCTTTTGTGGGCTGTACGCAAAACTATCTAAAGCCGCAAATAGCTTCAGTGTTAGGGCCTATTCAAAGCAGATCATGGTGCTGGAGATAGGATAATTGGTGATACGCTCAGAACCAAAACATCTTGAAAGACTGGTATATTTATAGGACAGTGCTTCGCAAATTTGAAGATATATACTTTTCACTTCAAGCATTGCTTCTATGGGTTCGTTGGTGAAATAATACATACGCTGGGGTAACTGATTTCCAAACAATGAAAGGAGGAGTTGGCTAGTTTAACCTGATGGCTAATTTGTCTCTATTTCTCGCAAACCTTTTGGCACATCTATACTCACAAACACAGCTTTCTCAGATGGCGAAGCAAGGTGGACCGTCCTCACAAAGCCAGCGTGATCTCATCTGATCTCCTGGGTTTGCACTCAGTACATTTCTTTGTATTAGATGCAGGCAAGGCAGAGCTGTTTTTGTCAAGATTTTGTCAGTGCTACGTCCTTTTGTGTATGCACTGGTATTAATCATGCGTTCTGATTCCAGTTCCTGTCATTGGCCAATCGCTAGCCTCACGGTGTTAAGGGGGAGCGGAAGTGGGACCACCTCTCTCTCACTCCACTCCTTCGTCACACCAACCACGCCAACCTGCTCACACCTTTTGCATTGCGTCTCAGCATTCATTTCATTATATCCGTTGTTTAAAAGAAAAGAGATCCCACGAGAATTCATAATGGTTTCTGTTGCTCCATTGATTTGTTATGACTTTCTGAGTCAGGGTTGTATAATGCTTCAAATAAGGCTTCACTAATATACCCTAGTCCATGAGGTTACAACTAAATTCACTCTATTACAAGACAAAATCAAGTTAAGTTCCCTGTTTCTAAGGTAAAATGTAAAATGAGATCAGACTTAGACTTGGGAGGTCAGTGAGGTTAGATCTTTGTGGGATCATTGTAAATACAAACAGTTTGGATGAAGAAACATCTGGAACACAAAGATAAATACAACTTCCAAACAGAAAAAAAAACAAGCAAAAAAAACATATGGTCCAGGAATAGACTTTTAACTGGGAAGATCTACTGACTAACCACTTTGCCACCGCACAACTTTTTCAAACTATTTCCAAATCATCGTTAAACCCTACATCATACGTTAACTACATGAAGGAATTCCTGGGTTGAAGTCCTCTTGAAGTCCTTGCTGACTGTCTTCTTTTCCTGAACATTCCAAAGGATTCCAGCCAATATGACCTGCTGCCGTTGGCAATAGTCATAACAGCTAATCGATGGGCTGATCCATAGTGACAGAGAGCTACAGCTTTAGGGGCTTATGTGTATTCTGACACTGCCTTTGTGCGCTCCCCTATACCCTTCCCCTCAATGGACAGAGCTGACAACAACACCAGGGATTTCATTATAGCTTTAGAGGTCTTGAGTCAAAGCAGACATTTGTGGTACTATGTGGGATAATAACTGGATAACATATAACCATCCTAGTTGTAGTTAAATTTGGACCGCTCAAAGCAATGGTGTTGTTTGCAGGGTTGGGAAGTAACTAATTAGAAATACTCAAGTTACTGTAATTGAGTAAATTTTTGGGCGGTAAATGTACTTTTTAAGTAGATGTACTTCTAATTGTGTAATTGTAATCAGTTACATTTGAAATCATCAAAGTTATTGAGTCCCAATCGTCCAATGTATGGTTAAAAAGTCACTAGTATTTTGAGTATTAATGCCTACTTTTCTGCTTTTTTGCTTTTACTTGAGTACAAATTTGGCAGTAGGACTTGTACTTGTATTTTTTTTTTTTCCAGGTATCTGTACTTTTACTTAAGTGTAAATGTTTGGTTTGAGTCACATATACAGTCTAAAGGTGCTGTTGTAGGATGTGCGCCTTTCTGATCACTGATCCAAGAATCTCCGAAGGGGGATTTTTGTCCAGCTTTCCAATTATTTCAGCCTTTCTACAAAGGTCCCCAGATGATCAGACAATCAATGCTCTGATCAGCACCACTGGAGGTCTATAGGTTTACAGGCTTATAGTAGCACACAGCAAGAAAGGGAACACAAGCTGGATAACAACATATACAGTACAAAATATAAAGCGGTGGGAGATACAGGGAATGGATAAAACTGTTGTATCAGAACTGTATTATCAGAACAACATGTCACTGGATTTGAATGATTCACTCTTTTCAATGCAAAAGAAGGGGCAGTGTTATATACAGACAATTGGAAAGATGATGACCTCCAGTGTGCATAGGGCAGGTTATTATTAAGTTCTATTGTAGTGTATATCTTTTGTATTCAAGGTTAGTATTATGTTCTGTTATGTGATGTCAGTTTAATGCAATGAGAAATACAGCAACATTTTTATGTTGTTTGAGAAAAATAGTTTTGATAATATGTATGTCAGAATATTAAGTTTTCTGTACAATAAATCAGACAAAACATCAGAAAATGCATTTTGGTAGAAGATGTTATTGGTTTGTCTGGAATGCTCCATAGTATGGCATTAAACATACCTATCTCTGGAAACAAGGTGACACCAAATATGAATTCCTTTTTAATACTAAAACACCTGTAATTGAGTAAATGCAGGAGAGTTAATGCCATACTGAAACATGCCAGACAAGAAGGTGGCGTACCCTCCACGAGTAAAGTTACATATAGACCACTGTCATAAAC
>KN479120.1:9446-29672 GCA_000787095.1 Periophthalmodon schlosseri | reverse complement strand
TTTTTTTTTCTTTTCTTTACAATAAACGGTGTACTTGACATTTTAAGGACCTGCTGCTTCTTCTTTGCAACATCAGTTTTCCATCAACTCTCTACTACTCCTGTATCTTTGGAATAAGGCCAGTGTGCACAGACTGCGCCGCCCACTGATTTCCTGTGTCCATACAATGTCCTCTGTTTCCTGGTCAAGTGAGCGTGTGTCAAATGTCCCTCTGAGGTTGACTGAGAAGCAGGGAGCATGTTTCCGAACGTGTTTGTGTCTCATGCTGTCCAGATGTTCCCGCAAACAACAGGGGGAAACATCAGATCTGGAATCAGGCTGAAATTATTTAAGGATTTTTTGTCAGGATTTAAAACACTGAAATATTTGATCTGCCTTTTTAGATTGAGAAACCTAAACTTGATGCCCATTAACTTTGCATTTGTTAAAGGCCCATATTATGCTGTTTTCTGATCTATGTTATAATGTTGTTTCCTCATCACAAACATACCTGGAGTTGTGTTTTGTTTCATTCATACATGTTTAACACACAAATCCTGCATATTCAGGCTCTCAAACAGAAAACACTCCGTTCCACCCTATGATGTCATGTGGTAATACAGGAAGTGCTCCACTGTGTTTTTAAACTCCACACACCTTCACCAGAATCATTTTTTGTATAATTTTAGCCCTGGAATTGCCATCCTTTACTGAACTAAAAGTAAAAGGTAGCCGTTAACTTGAAAACTACCACTACATGACATCACAAGGTGGAACAGAGCATTTTGAGCTTTGGAGATGTAGACAGACTAATAATAAAGGATTACTCAAACATGTGTGAATGAAACAAAACACAACTTCAGGTATGTTTTTGATGCAGTAACATGTACATGCAACGTACATCACACATATGAATGAGTTATATGAAGCGGGTGAGTGATGATGCTTGGTGAGGCTGATGGCGCATATCAGCAGCCACATCAGTCCCATGACAGCTGTGACTAGTAGCTCACAGGAGTAGAAGTGAATGAATAAAGCAATGTAAGGAGTCTTCAAAACAAAGTCTAAATCCATCATTATTATTGAAGCTATGTGATTTAAGATTGGAATGACTCTTTTTGGATCAGTTACAGTTCCACTAAAATCCTCCTCATTGGACTGAAGCTTTGTTGATGTACAGTTAGTGAGGGGCTGGGGGCAGGTCATGTGACTGGACACACTCTGACTGGTGTCTTTGTGACTGACACAGCAGCAGACAAAAGCTGCTTTGAGGCTCGTAAAGCGACTTATTATTATTGTACAGTAATGGTATATTCTCAATGATGCTGTTATACACAAACACATAAATTACAGCGTTTGAATGCATGCATTTTCCTCCTGATTATGTTTATAGTGCCAATCAAATGAAATTATACTGAAAAATGCTTGCGGCTTGAGACAAGAAACACAAGACATTACTAAACAATAATAATTGTTCAGAAATATTTCAGATCATTGTGATTTTTGTTTCAAACTATTTACCCTCACTTGGTCTACTGTTATGGGAAGCAAATATTCAGCTATTCACTTGAAGCATTTGTGAAGCGCTCTCCCTTTTGACATAGTGGGAGGAGAGACCCTGCTGAGACAGCAGCACATTGTTGCATCATTTTATTATTAATGAATTTGTTCTGAGTTGAATTGCACTGAACGTTCCAATACTTACAGACCCTTAAATGTTTAATGTTTCAGTCAAAAATGTTGGTCTTCTGCTTATATTTCAAGTGTATGATTAATGCCAAGCCCAAAACATTTTATTTTTCTTTTAAATGAACCTATTACACACTTAAGCCTCTCCAAGTAAACCAAGTATGCATATATAGATCTACTAGCTTATAAATGAAAACACTTCCTGAACATAGTGGTTAGCATTTCTGCCTCATAGCGAGATGATCCTCGGTTTGATTCCCGGGCCAGGTGAGACCATTTTGTTCACATTTTGTTTTCTGTGTAGGTTTATCCATACTTAATTTGCCCCCATCACTAAATGGGATCTGCTCTTGGGCAGACATTTTCAGTACAGGTTCAATGAACTCTATGAAATTCTATGAAATGAATTCTATGAAACTATAGTTAATAAGGGAGTGCAGTATTTTTTTTTTTTTTTTTTTACATAATACCGACATTAACATTAGTATAATAAATAATCTGCAAATTTTACCTTCCTATGCAAAGTTAGCAGCTATTGCAACACCTATTGGGTTTATGTGTTGTGATGCGTTATGATGTGAAGTGACTGAACCAGTCAGTTCCCTTAAGTTGAACTAACCTCACCCCGCAAATACACTGATTTCACGCTCCCTCTATCCCCCGATGGGCAGGGCTTTCCAGTAACTCCCCCTTTCCCCAAGAATAAACAGCACTTGGTACAACAGCATCGAAAGCGCGTCTACTTCAAAGCTGTACGTGGCCAAAACTTTCGGACCACTGTGAAAACAACAAAGCAAACTGGACCGGACCGTTAGCAGCGGGGTAGACGCGAAGGAGAGGAAACATGGGGACGGTGAATGCGTGCGTAAAAAGGGGCTTCATAACCGTGGCGAGCCTCATAGCGGTAAGTGCTGCAGATTTGACCAACTGTTTTACAAGTTAACGTGAACTGGACTTTAGTAAACGACATCGCGCCTCATCCAGTTGACAGGGGCAACTCTATTTGGCCCATATCGTTGTTTTAATGTGACACTTGAAAAAAATAGCCTCAGTTCTGTTGCCTACTCATTTTTGGCGTCATCATAACAAAGGCAAAACAAAACAATTGTCATCTGGACTGCTAGCACTATGTTGCATTACGATTGGCATTTGAGTCTGTCTATTTAGGTCAATTTAAACTTAGGTTATAGACTTATCAAATACAATAGGCCTATAATAACCCACAACTAAAAAAAATCTCATTTCACACTGTTGTTTGGTACTCTATTTAGTGGTAAAGCAGTGGATTGTGTGGATTAGTCTCGGTTGGCATTTTGATCAGAATGGATAGGTTTAGTTGGCTATTGGATGTAAATGCCAAATGTTAATCTTTGAGCGCTTCTTGGAAATACGTTATGCAACATGTGTTTTTTTTCTAACGGCTTTTGTACTGGATGAATGGAACAAGATTTAAGTCACTGCATGCGGGAAATGTAGAATTTTGTCAGTCATTAATACCCTCAAGCACTTTGAGGACTGGCAGGGTTTAAAATCTAATTCTGTAACATAAGGAGTAACATCTTTACATGTTTTAAAGTAAGTAACGCGTGATATTGATTTGATGAAGTTAATCAATCTTACTTTATACATTTGTTACAGATTCTCAGCGGCTTGTTGTTGGCCATCACTTTGTTCACTCACGGATACTTCCACGAGGATGAACAGGTAATGCATTAAAATAATTCATTTCAGAAGCGATACTCTGACCAACAGTCATTTATTCTCCCATGAACATATTATAGCAAAGTCACTGATTCACCAAACACATGCATGTCTGTGAACAGTGGGGGGACGGTTTATTGGATTCCCTGAGGTTCAAACCTCATTGAGAGACAGCTCACCAAAAATATACAATGGTAGACTCAAGAGGAACAAAACAGCCATAACTCTTTGACCCCAAAAGCACCCCAGGGTCTCACCACACATTGCTGATGGAATATTGCTTTTTCAGACCTCTAGACCAATAGCATGTTTAGCATAGCATGACTGGCACATATTAATAGTGGGATATTATGTGATGGTTTAGAACAGTAACATTCTCATATAGACAGGTTTATTGTATTATGATTATGGTGGTACACTACACAATATCACAACATTGGCAATGATGTGATATTGAGTCAAATGTCATGCAAAAAGCTTATTTTTACAAGTGGAGCAAAATATTCAGTGCGTCAACGTGGTACAAAAGTAGCAGGAACTACACAGATAACAGATATAACTTTAATTACAGCACTTAACTAAAGGTCCCACATTATGCTATTTCTGATCTGTGTTATAATGTTTTCTCCTCATCACAAACATACCCAGAGTTGTGTTTTGTTTCAGTCACACATTTAATAGCTTTACCATCAAAGCAAAGCATTCCATCCTGGTTTCGAGAGTTGTGGAAAAGTACTTAACGGGCCCATACTACGCTATTTTCTGATCTATGTTATAAGGTTGTTCCCTCATCACAAACATACCTAGAGTTGTGTTTTATTTCATTCACACATTTAACGCACAAATCCTGCATATTTAGGCTGATTTCTCCTCTCAAAGAGAAAACACTCTGTTCCGTCTTGTGATGTCATGTGAGAATACAGGAAGTGCTCCACTGTGTTTTTAAACTCCATACACCTTCACTAGAATCATTTGGATGATTTTAGCCTTGGAATTGTCAAACTCTACTGAACTAAAGGTAAAAAGTAGCTGTTAACTGAAAACTCCCACTTCATGACATCATAAGGTGGAGCATTTTGAGCTTTGTAGACAGCCTAATAATAAAGAGTTACTGAAACATGTGTGAATGAAACAAACACAGGTGTAGGTATATTTTTGAGGAAGAAACAGCATTATAACGAGTCAATTTTCGCAATATAGGACCGGGATGTTAGAGGTAGATATGTTTAATGCCATACTGTGGAACACCAGGAAAAGCAATTGCACCTCCATCGTGACAAGCAGGCAGTGGACACTCCACTAGGAAAGATACTGAATTTGGTTTTAACAGTCCTGAAAGATTACATTTTATAATAAATAACACTATGAATTCAGATTTACTATAAATTATGTTTATTTTAAGAGTAGCAACAAAACTCATTTACAAACTGACGCTTTTGGGGATTTTTTTCACAACCAGCAATACATCGACTGGCCTAAGCAATTTGACGGAAGTGTCTTGCCCAAGAACACAGGGACAGTATGCACTTTGAGCCACACTCCAGTTTACTCAGACATGCTCTTCTCTTATCTCGTCTGGTCCAGTAGTACTGTGTGATCAACTGATGTAATTTAGTGCGGATGTTTGTTTTCACAGATTGAGAACGTTCTCCCAGAGCTTCAAGTCATGTACGCAACCTCTCTTATTACTATCCTCCTCGTCACCACTGGTTTGTATGGAGTCTGCAAACGAAAGAAGTGGATGTTAATATGCGTAAGTAAAAGGGTTAAAGGTGCTGTACGTCATTTTGTACCTCAAAGTGATTCCTTACTTACCTTATGCATCCAGAGCATCCTAATTATTCACAGTGGTGAGTTTACTTAAAGGTCCTTTATTATACACAAAATTGAGGGAGTTATAATATTTATGTTATAATACTGTTACCTCCTTAAAAACAAACCTGGAGTTGTGTTTCATTGCATTTGAGTATTCCTTTATTATAAGTCTGGCTACATCAAGCTCAAAATGCTCTGTTCCTCCTTGTGCTGTCATGAAGCAGTAGTTTTGAAGTTAACAGCTGCCTTTTACCTTTTGTTTAGTCAAGATTGGCAATTCCAGGGCTGAAATCACCCAAATGATTCTGGTGAAGGTGTGTGGAGTTTATAAACACAGTGGAGCACTTCCTGTATTCTCACATGACATCACAAGGTGGAACAGAATGTTCTACTCTGTTTGAGAGTAGAAATCAGCCTAAATATGCAGGGTTTGTGCGTTAAACGTATGAATGAAACAAAACACAACTCCTGGTATGTTTGTGATGAGGAAACAACATTATAACATAGATCAGAAAATAATGTAATATAGGCCCTTTAAGTACTTTTCCAAACTCTCAGAGACCAGAGCAGAGTGCTTTGCTGTGATGGTCAAGCTAACAACAACTAGCATGCTAACACGCACTTTGTGATTATCGGCCAATTCAATTCTATTAAATTAGATGCAGACAGCACACGTTGGGCATATTTTAACCTTAAGAGCTGCTCATACTGTATATTTGTACTGCTCCAAATACATAGGAATAAATCAGTTACAGGGCCTTTATGATTATTTGTTGATTGTTTGTTTGTGTTTCTCAATACTTATTTTCAGTACATTGTTGGTATGACGCTGTGCTCCATGTTACTGGGAGTGTTAGGCATTCACGGAGCAACAGGACGACCGAAGGTAACACATTCCCACACAACACGACAAGATGTAAACAAGCTGTACAGCTATTTAGACATGTCCGTGCAAGTAGATGTTGTTTCAGTCTCCATTTAATATCTTTGAGTTACATTTCTTAAAATTAAAGCGCCAACTGATAATTAGCATGTCATTTTGTGATTGATTTGTGGCAAATATTAAAAATACTGGTTACTTTGCACATAGTTGTTCTTGGTGGATGATGTATTATAATTAAAGGTGTACTATGTAACTTTACTGTTGGAGGGTCCGCCATCTGCTTTTTTGTTTTGCCCGGAATGTTCCAGAGTATGGCATTTAAAGGTCCTATATTACGTAAAATTGACTCTTGTGAGCTTTAAGCCATGTATAATTGTTGTGACTCTTGTGAGCTTTAAGCCATGTTATAATGTTGATACCTCAGAAAAACATATCTGGAGTTATGTTTTGTTTCATTCACACATGTTTGATTAACCCTTTATTATCAGTCTGTCTACATCTCCAAAGCTCAAAATGCTCTGTTCTACTTTGTGATGTCGTGAAGCGGTAATTTTCAAGTTTCAAGTGCCTTTTACCTTTAGTTCAGTAGAGATTGGCAACTCCAGGGCTGAAATCATCCAAATGATTCTAGTGAAGGTGTATGGAGTTTAAAAACACTATTGTTTATTGTATATAGTCTATTTGTGGCCCTGTCACCCTCTGTTTTATGTCAGTTGAAATTTAAAATTATGTTATACACTTAATTAATAAAAAAATGTAATATAGATATATATTGAAGTGGGTGCATGCTGTTGCTTGGTAGCCTAATAGTGGTAAAGCTATAGCTAGATAGTGTATTAAAGACGCCGCCATCTGCTATTCCATAGAGTTGTGTGTGTGTTTTACCTGGAATGTTCAACCGTATGGCATTAAACTTATTTTCCTCCATGGAAACAACCGGATCACCGGGCCAAATTACAGGTCAAATCTGTGGAGAGGAGACCCTGCTCTCATAGTAGCAATGCATGGTTTTATTAAAAAAAAACAAAAAACAGCTATTTAATAAATGCTATATAGATACGTTTAATATCATACTAAGGAACATTTCAGGCAAAGCCATAACATCTCCACGGAGACAAGCAGGTGGCAGACCCTTCATCAGAAAAGTTACATAGTGGCCCTTTAACAGTTCTTAGTATAGTACGAGTTAATTCAAATTGTGTTCATTTTCTTTTTTGCAGGTAATTCAAGATATAAAGGCCCATTATTTGGGTGTAATTCCTTTTTCTAATGCCAGTAAAGAGGACATAGATGGTATCAATGACTTGCAAACAGATGTATGTACCAGTTCAATTATAAAACATGGATTTACGCAGTGTATCCAAACATTTAATATGGCTTTCTTTGGTGCTTTTCAGTTACAGTGTTGTGGGATGTATCAGGGCTATCAGGACTGGGGCTACAACATCTCAGAGGCCTGTCTCTGTGTGGAAGATGCAATTCACCCATGTGTAAGTATGTCTGGTTATATAATATAGGCTTTAAACTCAACTAATTTAGCACATTTCACTGACTACACTAGCCCTTTAAAAGCAACGTAGGCTGCTATGTATTTCTATGTAGGCTTAGCTATATGTAATATGTATCAGGTCCACTTTTACCCTGATTAGAATGAATAAGTTAAAGGTGCACAGTAAATTTTGTGGTGGGGATGCTATTGTCCTGCCTGGAATATTCCACAGTATAGCATTAACATTTTTATCTTGCATTTAGAAAATTACTTGTGTCTGTACTGCAAAAAAAAAAAATTCCACTTCACAGATCTAACCTGTAACTTGGTCTGCTGGTCCTCATGAGTTTAAAACAGACCTATTATGTAAAATTGACTTTTCACGGCTTTTAACCATGTTATAGTTGTTTCCCCTCTTCATTTACCCTCTCAACCCATTTTGAGTAATCTTTAATCACTTATTTTCAGGACGCCATATTGCCTATCAATCCCCATTTTCACTGCCACTGACATACGCCCACTGCTCTGTACTTACTTCTTTCTTCAGTTTTATTTTCTTAATTGATGATACGCGTTGGCAGCGTTGCGTAGTCATTTTAGTACAAACGAAAAAAAAATCTGCTCCTCGCTAGTGTGATCTACAGCTATCCATAGGACTGGCCGACAGCTACACGGCTCTTTGTTGTGATGACGTTTACGGCGACGTCAGCTCCCACTGGGCACAGCAGTTTTCTAACACAGAAGTCAGGGCACTTGTTTCTTTTATTAAGTCGTTTTAGATGAATATTGTGATTTAAAATGTGCAAATTATAGCATAGTGTCATAGATTATTGCTATATAGCAGACACAAGCACAATTTAATGCCATACTGTAGAACTTTCCTGGTAAAGCAGTAGCATCTTGATAGTGATAAGCTGCTGGTGTTAAGGGGGCAGTCACGCTTTACCTGGTTTAGTCTTGATGTAGACTTGGTTTGGTTCAAAAATATGCAAGATAAATAAATAATATATCACTATTATGTTTGTGTTATATAGCAGTTTTTCAAGTCCTGAAAATGAATGAAACCTTGTGGGGCTTTTGTTTGTGACGCAGGTGGCAGCACCAAGAAACAGCAGTTTGTTTGAAAACACAAAAACAGATGATCCTATAATGATTTACAAAGAGGTGAGTGTAACTGTTGTCCACCTTTCAACATCGCAAATGGTTCTTTCTGAACAATATATCCTATTTACATTTTGATTGCTGTGAATGTGATATCATTAAAGTGGTTTGACAGTATGTTTCTGTGTCCCATGTTTTCAGCCTTGTATCACCTACCTGGCAGACCACATTTTGTATGCCTTAGATGTGCTATTAGGAGTAATACTGGGCACGCTGTCACTATGGGTAAGTACTTGGTCACTTTTGAATTGCCAGTAAATCCTTAGGTCATTAATTCACTTTGCTTGGCTAAAACACAGCACAACTTACTGGATTTGTATGTTTTTGTCTGGTCCACTTTTCATTTCACAGCTCACTTTACAAACTTCCTTCATCTGTGAGTGGCTGAGTTCCCCCTGGTTTCCTCTTGCTAAAAGACATTTATAGTGTTAGACAATTGGTGAATGAATAGGGAAGTAATAGTGTTCCTATAAGTCTGAAAGTTTGTCTAGTAATAAAATACATACACCAACTCTTGGACCACCACCATTGCTATTATTTAGAAAGTAAAGTTAAATGCTTACTACCAGGTGTGTCCTATATGGCACGAGGCGTACACTTCCCTCCTTGTCAGTGTAAATGTAGTTTATGGTCACCCGAGTGCACTGTAGAATGGCAGCCACAATTCTGTCAATATGCCCCAGGGCAGGGTAACTGAACTTATTCCTCTCCTCCTGAGAATAACTGAGAACTGGAAAGTGGGGCAACAGTAGCTCATTTGGTAGAGCATTCGTCCACTGATCCAAAGGTTGGCAGTTTTATCCCGCTCTCGTCATAAAACATTGGTAGAGGGGTCTAATCCACTGACCCACAGGTTGGCGGTGCGATTGCAGCTCCCACAGATGAATGTTGTCGTTGTGTCTTTGGGCAAGACCCTTAACCCTCCTCGCCCCCAGTGTCAGCATACAGTGGTGTATGAATGTGTGTGTGAGTGGGTGAGTGGTTCCTTGATGTAAAAAGATTTGAGTGCCTTGAATGTAGAAAACCCCTATATAAAAATTTGACCATTTACCATTTTACAAAGCATGTCACGTCTGGAAAGCACAATGTAAATCTGAGCCATTTTTTATTGGTTTATGTCATATAATACATGTATTTATATTCTTTCATCTTTTCCTTCAGGGACCCTTGTTCCTGTATCTATTATGTACTTGGACATATTCAAAAGGAAAACCTCAGTTCAGTGCAGTCATTGACCTGCACATATCTGACCCTCTCTTCTCCTACAGGTCTTGTCAGTAGTCTTGTGTGTGGTGACTCTGTGTCAGATGAACCGAAAAGAGGACACTCCAACGGTGGTGTACAGCCCCGAGGCCAAAGCGGGAAATTACTCCGTCCTATTAGATGATTCTGAGCTCACATGATTCAACGCACTGGTCTTTTTCCCTCTTTGCAAATGGGGGACACTTTTATAGTACATGTTTTAATACCTTTGTTACAATAATGCAGACTTTACCAAAGAGACCACTAAATACCTGTAATAATAGCTTGAGGCTCAGTTATAAATTCCAAAAAAAATGTCTATTGAATGTAGTTAATAACTAAAGATAAGCACTGAAATTGCTTTACTATGAATGTTAACATGCCATTTTGTATTGAAGGTCCTATATTACACAAAATTGACTCTTGGGAGCTTTAAGACATGTTATTATCAAAACATACCCGGAGCTGTGTTTTGTTTCAATCATGTTTGAGTAACCATTTGTTTGTTGTCTGTCTACATCTCCAAAGCTCAAAATGCTGTGTTCCACCTTGTGATGTCATGAAGCGGCAGTTTTCAAGTTAATAGCTGCCTTTTACCTTTAGTTCAGTAGACTTGGCAATTCCAGGGCTAAAATCATCCAAATGATTCTAGTGAAGGTGTATGGAGTTTAAAAACACAGTGGAGCACTTCCTGTATTACCACGTGGCATCACAAGGTGGAACAGAGTGTTCCACCTTCTGTTTTTCTGTTTGAGAGTAGAATACAGCCTAAATATGCAGGATGTGTGTTAAACGTGTAAGTGAAATAAAGCTAAACTCCAGGTATGTTTTTGAGGAGGAAACAACATTATAACATAGATCATAAAATAGCGTAATATGGGCCCTTTAAAGTTACACTATGTGACTTGTTAATGGATGGTACGCCACTTGCTTGCCTCAGGAAGATGTTGTTGCTTTGCCTGGAATGTTCCACAGTATGGTATTAAACCTCTTTATCTCGCTTTTATTCAATTACAGGTGTTTTTATTGCTCATAAATATCTTAAAAACATGCATTCTTACTATGAGCAGACTTACCTCTCCACAGATCTCTCTTGTATCTTGGCCTATACTGTGGAACAGGCAAGCAAGTGGCGGACCCTCCACAAGAAAAGTGACACAGTGCACCTTTAAAATCATTGCATTTCTAGTGCAACAAATGATTTCTAGATTTATTGAATGCTGCTTTATGTGGTGTTTTTTCCACATTGTTCAGTGTTGGGTTGAGTGTTTACATGACATTCTACTGATTGCTCTTACATCCATCCACCCATTTACTTCCTCTTTATCCGGGGCCGGCTCATGGAGGCAGCAGTCTAAGCAAGGATGGCCAGACTTCCTTCTCCACATTTCCTCCAGCTCTTCCCGGAAGAGTCCCAAGGAAGGTGCCTACACACTCTGTCGTGTTTCTCAAAACACCAATATTGTGTTTTGTGTTACTAGGAACTCAGTACTTAATTGTTGCACTTGGTCAAAGTTAATTTTATGCATGGATTTTAAAAGCACGGGGTCGAAAAATAAAGATATTCCTACCTTCTGGCAGTGTAATTGGTCTTAATAACCAAAGCAGCGATATAAATGCACGTCCAAGTAAATGGGAGAAAAGAAGAATTAATTTCAAGGTGCCTTCAAGATTATGTTTTTTGTTTGTTTGTTTTGATTTGTCAGTAACGTTTTTATTATTGTTTAATAAATTGAACCTCTTCACTGTGAACCTGGACTATTTCTATGCTATGTCTAAACTTAAATTTTGGTGATTTGGTTTGTCTGTAAACAAGAAGTGTATTTTTACATTTTTACATTTTCTGGAAAGAGGTCAGTAGTAAAGTATGAGAGACCACAACGTGTCTCTGGCATTATTGAACATAATGCATGTAAACTATTTTGATATAATTGTACTAAAATACTGCAAATGCCAAAATAGTTAAAGGAACAAAAGGTACATCTTTATTTTTCATATATACAAAATATTACACCAGTTCAGTCCTTCAACAAAACAGTGTGTGACTGAAATCAATTACTTTGCAATATACAGAATATTAGGCATTAGGTGGTTAAAGTGCACAGTAGACATTGGATCAGCTGTTTCACATTGAAGTCTGAAGGTTAAGTCATAAGTCAAGGAGCCATTGGTCTGCAGGCAGCTCATGCAGCAGTAGAAGCATAGTGACAGAAAGGCTACTGTGGTGAGAGTGGCTGTGTCAAACTCTCTTAACATATATCTACATATATATGCCTGTGTCTGTCTGCAGTAGCCTCCGAAAATCTCCAGAGAACATTTTAATCAGATATATACAAACCCTTTATGTTCAAATAAATGATGTCTACTCAATGTGCAACCAAACCGAAAACCCTGAAGCCTCAGTAAATGTGCTTTAAATATACAATATGCATTACAATGCATTTAACATTCAGCTGTAACTCATTCCTGTGTCAGAGCCCAGTGGCATATTGCTTTATAACGAATACATTTTCTCACACTGTAAACACTGCTGTAGGATATTATAGAAAGATTCAAATGTTTATTTCTAGTGGTGATGGTTCAGTGCGTAATATTACATTTATTATTAAATGTTGTGGTTATAAATGGTATCTGTTCTTTTACACTGAGGACTATCAAGTGCAGCCAGGAGATTACATCAATTAAATGCATTGAACTTCACCAAAAGAAAATAAACATTTTAAATGCTGTGAAGTTAAAATATACAATATGCAGGATATATAGTAGCTTGATCACTTCAATAAAGTTATGGGGCATATATGACATTGTATAATACAAAACTACTGGGCAGTCATTGAGACAGGCCCCTGTACAGCTAATGATTTATGAGGTTATACCTTGTACATTACTGCAGCATTACTGTTCTTCTGAATCAAAGTGTAACTACACACATGTACACACTGAACAGCACTTTACCCTTATAGGTAATACTTTGTTATAATGTTTCTATAAATAGTCGTATAAAGTGCCACAACAATATTGATACTGTTAATAAGACCTTCAGAGAGTGGCAATGACTTTGGTTTGTCTTATTGGATGAAGCTGCGCTGTTCCACAGCAGAAAGGAAGCAAGTGGGCATATGCATGTAGCTTACAATCAGATCAGATGCATGCAATAATATGTGTAGAAAATCAGTAACTTATGAAGCAGAATTAACCAGATTTAGCATACAGCATAACACGTTAAATGTGCAAAAGGTCAGCTTGCTAATAGTTAACTGTTTAAAAAGAGTTCTTCTAGAAAGCACCGGGCACGTATCTGTTTGACTGAAGCAAAGCGATGAAGTCCTCTTTCCTTTTGAGCTGCACCATCAGCTGGATACTCATCACCATCAGCACCGCCTAAAGACAAAAGTTAATATAGAGGTCAATATTAAATATGTTACCATAATGTGTTTACATAATCTGTTACATTAGAGAAAATAAAAGGAACACAAACCCAGAAGATACCACTGCCAAAACGTATCCCTGTCGATAACGTGAATCCCCGTTTCAGAGCAGAAACGTAGATTGGTAAACAAGGCTATGGACAAAACACAAAACCATAGTGAGATATTGGCAATATATAAGAGAACAATAAAGCGTATTTTTAGTTATTGTTATTTTGCACAATACCACTTAACACATAATCAATAAGTCATTACCTCTTGATACACGTAGACGTTCTTAGGGGCTCCGAGAGTAGCACTTCCCCGTAGCCGAATCTGGTCAATGACAAATAAGGAGTATTTAAAAAATAGAAAAAAGGTACAAACCAGAAAAAATATCTAATTTAAAAATACCTACACATTTTCCTGGATACTGACAGTTACAGGACACTGGGATAGTGGACCCCCAGTCTTTATACCCATCCACAAGACCACAGCATTTGAACTAGAACCAAAAAAAGGTGACTTTTCAGTATTTATTATGAAATCTTATGACATTTAAACATGTTTGTCTCACATGTGCTTGGATGCTGTAGAGCAGAGTCCTGTTGTTTTTGTTGGTTCCACTCAAAGGCATCATGGACAGCAGTTTGGTCTCTTCTCGAACCACCACTTTCTGACAACGGACAATGTTACGTAATATTGTTTTATCTTTTCATGTTTGACATATTGTATTTTTGTTCCTGGGACTTGTGGTCCAAATGCTCATTCTTAGTGACATTGTTGGTAACTATGGTGACTGCCATTATATGTTATATGGCTATACAATATATATATGTGGTTGTATGTTTTATATATATATATGGTTACTGTCTATCTATCTATATATCTATATATCTATATCTATATATATCTATATATATATACATAGAGAGAGAGAGATAGGATGGATGGGTTACAATATATATGGTTATATGTTATATGGCTATGCAAAATAATTTGAATTATTGTATTATTTTGATTTGACTGTATCCAGATCATTCTTTACCTCATAGATCTCTTGATAACTCAGCGCTGTTTTGACAATAATTGTTTGACTTGCTGCTGCCATCCCAGCTGCAAACTGCAAACAGAAAAGTAAAGATTCATAACAAAGACCATATTTTTAAAGAAATTAGGCATAGTTCAATAGTAAAACTCACATACATGTACTTAAAGGGCTCATATTACGCTATTTTCTGATCTATGTAATAATGTTGTTTAATCATCAAAAACATACCTGGAGTTGTGTTTTGTTTCGTTCACGCATGTTTAACACACAAACCCTGCAAATTTAGACTAAGTTCATCTCAAACAGAAAACACTCTGTTCCACCTTGTGATGTCATGTGGTAATACAGAAAGTGCTCCACTGTGTTGTTAAACTCCATACACCTTCACTAGAATCATTTGGATAATTTCAGCCCTGGAATTGCCAATCTCTACTGAAACAAATGTAAAAGGTAACTGCTTGACATGTGAATGAAATAAAACACAACTCCAGGTATGTTTTTGAGGAGGCAACAGCAATATAACATGGCTTAAAGCTCACAGGAGTCAATTTTGCGTAATATAGAACCTTTAAGTCAGAGTACAAATTGCCACTGTTGTTATGCTGTACTGTTACAATACTTTCAGAGAGCCTACAAATTAAGCAACGTCCTAATATATAAAAGCCTATTTCTCTGTAGCATTGCTTTATTTTGATATATTATTATTATTGAGATGTAATGTATAATCAAGCCAAAGGTTAATAATAACCACAAACCAATAATGGTAAATGCACAGATCATGCATATTTTTAGTATCTCATAAATATGGATTACCAACCACCCAACCCAGCTAAATGCAATACCCTGAAACATTTCACTGCCCAATATATCAATCAATACTTATGTTTTTAAATTATACCACTAAAACAGAATACATTCACTGTTCTGTAATAGTCAAAGTATAAACCAGTTTGTACCAGTATCAAGCACCATCTTTTGCCCCAGCAGGCTCCCAGGACCCCCAGCAGAGACAGCAGCATGCAGCCCACCTCCAGAATGTACATGATGACCACAGAGGCACTGGACACGAGCTGTGAATGAAGACAGATCCACGGTTAGAGGGAGGGTTTTCAGTGCTCTAACTGGATACGTACATGAGTTCATAAGACATGTCTCCAGTTATATTATACTGTGCACGTGTTAAGTGAAGTGATGATGTCTAGTTTACGTCACAGCGGATTGTAGGGCTGCAAAGTTTTGGGAAAATATCTAAATATCTAATTGCAGTTTTAGTTCTTAGTATTTGTATTGCGATTAGATTTGCAATTTATGTTTCAAAATTAGGATTTTAGTACATTTTAAACAAGTCAAGGAACATTTCTGAGAGATGACCGAAATACTATCCCACCCCTATGCATTTCAGAACATGTTTGTAGAGGTTTCTACTTGGATCTTGCGAAGGACATTCTGCTACTACCTAAATAATTGGAGCCATTGCTGTAACAAATTGTGAGATGTGATATACTGCTACAAAAAATAAACAATAATACTGAAACTACTTTAAAACACTGACACAATATAATAACCTCAAGACAAACTCTCACAGTACACCTCTTTCTAATTGGACATGAGCAGCCCTAGAAAAACAGCAGAATGAAACCCTTGAGAAGTTAGTTAATATCTAGAATGAGTCATGCCTATGTTAATTATTCAACCCTCTACAGCTAAAATGTTAATGTACTACAGAAATTAAAAAAAGGTCCCCACTACAGCCAAGAAAAGGTACACACAATAAATACTGAGCCAAAAAATATTGTTATACTACAATTTATTAAACGATAAGTCGATATTGTAATTATTGTGATAGACCTAGTGGAAATCAGTGTTAAAGGCCCCACATTACACTATTTTCTGATCTGTGTTATAATGTTTCCTCATCAAAAACATACCTGGAGTTGTGTTTTGTTTCATTCGCACATGTTGAACACACAAATCCTGTAATTTAGGCTGGAGTTCTTCTCTCAGAAAACACTCTGTTCCACCTTGTGATGTCATGTGGTAATACATAAAGTGCTCCACTGTGTTTTTAAACTCCATACGCCTTCACTAGAATCATTTGAATTATTTCAGACCTGGAATTGCCAATCTGTAATGAACAAACTTTAAAAGGCAGCTGTTAACTTGAAAACTACTACTTCATTACATCACAAGATGGAACAGAGCATTTTAAGGTTTGGAGATGTAGACAGACTAATAATAAATCGTTACTCAAACATATGTGAATGAAACAAAACACAGCTCCAGGTATGTTTTTGATGAGGTAACAACGTTCTGACACGGCTTAAACCTCACATCAGTCATTTTTTGTGTAATAGAACCTTTAAATAAGAACATAGCATAATACACAGCTGAATACAAAGCTAATGGTCATACAAAAGATCGTATTAAAAGGTTAACATGTTATAAGATGAATATTTTTATCTCTGACCTTTTGCTAAATGTTAAACAGATGCTGACGTAGTGTAATGTTTATAATTTAGTCCTGGTAACGGTACAACAGGAAAGCATGTAATCATGGAGGCTACATTTTACAATGGCCTTTAAGACATTTTTTTAATTAGAAAAGAGAACAAACTGAAGAAATTCGGCATGTTTCCTTACACCAGAACGCTACAATATGTTTAATATCATACTGTGGAACATTTGAGACAAAGCAATAACATCTCCATGGAGATAAACCGTGACCGTGACGAACCGTCCACCAGAAAAGTTACATAGTGCACTTTTAAGTATACTATTATTTGAAACATATATTTGAAATCGGTCAGTCGCTGAACAGAATTGGCATCCTGATAATGGGGAACCCTATGGACAGTTTGAATCTAAAACAGCAAATAGCCAATACGAATTAAATCAAGTTGGTAGCTATATTAAGTTACTGTTAACAAGCGTGACAACTTCACTTCATGCTAAATCTGCAGTTATAATGATTCTTGGTGCAGCTTGTCCACTGCATGTTGTCTGTGTCTCTTGTTCATTTAAACAGTGTATCAGTAACAACATCTCCCCCTGTACATTATAGTGATAGACAGGAGGCGGACTACTCACCTGACCAGCTTGTATTACATCTTTGTGCCAAGCCACTGTTGTTGTCAGCATAAAGAAGCACAATGCCTAAGATGGAAAATAAACACACACATATTTAAGACACAATACCGTTACATAATTCACATAAGAGATTAAAATTAGTCAATGTAAGATAGTCAACACATTCATGGGAAATGCGTGACTTACATGCAAAACTCTAACCCAATCTCCACCATACTGCATCTGATGAATTACTACCTTAGGTTTTAGCAAAGTAACAGTGATTTGAGCGGATTGAGCTAAAATCACAGCGGGGCTAACGCTAGAGCTGCGCTGCATGTGGCTGTGGACACACTGTGGTCGGTCCAGGGGGAATATAAATATTGCATCGCCTTGTTTGAGCGGTCGCTTCAGGAAGAAATTGCAGTATTGAGCACATAGTCTGGGCTTTTATTAGCTTTAGACACACTTCCACAATGGGATTTCTTTTTTATATTGCTGCTTTTTAGTTACATGTTGGTGTTATATAGCTTGATAGGCATCTTGTGTGCTAACAATATATAGCACGCGCGTTTGCCATTGCGTAATGGTGGAATATTATTAATGTATAAGAATATATGCGTAATTATACATCAATTTAGTGATTTAAATCATATAAATTGAAGAGAAGTGGAAAACGTACAGGCCTGCATCTGTCCAGTATTTCCAAGAATTCAACCTACCATATTGACAGCATTTGCGAAGATAAACGGCCTTTTGAGGCTGGTTTTGTCCGCAACCACGACCACGGCACTGTGCTGCATACTGCCGCGTCCGTCTTCTCTGCAAAGCGCCGTAATGTGTGCAGAAATAATACAACAACAACAACAAGAAGGAGGCTACAGACGTGCGGTGAGAGCTGTAAGGACATCTATCTATTCAGATCCGCACAGGGGCAGAGCGCAGGACGAATCGTGGCGAGGATGCGCGGAGCGATCAGCAGCCTCCGAGGCGTTCAGGGGCAACAGGGAAGATCGGAAATTACATATACGATTTTTACATACTTATGTTTTATTTTTACGCTTGAAATGTAGAAATTAGTGGATTGTTTGTAAGGAAATACTTATTTTTTATTGAAGTTGAAGGCGTAATTATTTCTTTAAATGTGGCCTTAGATGTGCGTGTGTTTCTGATCTGATTCTGCCTATTAATTTCACGTCATGTCATTGTTATTTCTGCTAAATGCCTGCCAAGCCTTTCTATTCAAATTATTTATTTATTTTCCCCTGGAGTAGATAGAAAAGTAAGAAAAGTGCTCGCGTTAAGCTCCAGCTGCAAATAACTACACTTCCCAGCATCCGTCAGGCTTTAGGGCGGGGTTGCTCTCTTCAAAACAGGTGGCAGGTGAAAGGGAAGTGAGTGAGAGAAACGACCGATCGGGGGGAACCTGTCGCTCTCTATTGAAACCATCGAGGGGGAGGATTGGATTATAGACAACGTATAGAAACCCGAGAGGTCTATAAAGAGAGAGGAGAAAGAAGAAGCAGCTCATTTCAGACTATATTTTGGTTTGGACTTGTTTACATGTGTGCTGCCCTTTATTGGAAAATCGACCCAGATACGAGGATGTGCCCAAGAGGATGGTAGATGCATCATATAGGAGAAGACAACTTTTATTATTTTTGGATATTTTATTGAAAGCACAAGATCAATCCTGACTGACTGCCTTATGTGTTTACTCAGCATTTACCTACCAGGTCAGGTTTGGTGACTTAATTCCTGGGCCATCTTGTCTTGTTCTTGAGGAAAAAGACCTAATTTCCTCCTTTGCCAAAACTGCTACCTCCAGGATGCAGCAGACCCCTGGACCAGAGCACGATGACACTTTTGATTTCCTGTTTAAAATTATTCTCATTGGAGACACAAATGTGGGCAAAACATGTGTGGTACAAAACTTCAAATCTGGAGTATTTACAGAAAGACAGCAAAACACTATAGGAGTGGACTTCACAGTACGGACACTGGATATCGAAGGGAAAAGAGTGAAGGTAAGTTGATATTACTTTGTGTGGTGGCATTTGGAACTGGGTTAAAAGTGATTATTGTTGCAATCAAAGGGAGGGTTGAAAAGCCACAAACTAATTATCTAAATACAAATTGTTACATTATTATGACATGGAATAGTAGCAAATTGTCCTTCTGAAAACTGATTTGAGGATTTTAGGAATTAAGTTAAACTGTGAACTCAGAATAGCAGTCTTGGTATAATAGGTATGGTTAAACATTGAGGAAGTTTGAGAAATTTGAGGAAGTCTCTTAATCCAGTCTCTGTCTTTAAAACCTTCAAATCAGGCTAGAAATCTAGGGGTAATAATGGACTCAGACTTGAAGTTTAACAACCACATCAAATCAATAACATCTGCAGCTTTTTACCATCTAAAAAACATAGCAAAAATCAAAGGTATGCTTTGAAAACCAGACTTGGAGAGACTTATCCATGCATTTGTCTCTAGTAGGTTAGACTATTGTAATGGCCAACAGCTGTAGTACATCCAGAACGCTGCTGCTTGGGTCCTGACTAGAACTAGGAAGTATGAGCACATAAGCCCTGTGCTCAGGTCTCTGCACTGGCTCCTGTGGTTCAGAGAATAGACTTTAAAGCAGCTCTGCTTGTTACAAGTCTCTCCATGGCCCAGCACCAAAGTACATCTCCGACATGTTAGAGCCATATGAACCATCTCGCACTCTGAGGACTTCAGGGACC
>KN479119.1:3335-13411 GCA_000787095.1 Periophthalmodon schlosseri | reverse complement strand
GGACTTGTGTTATATTGTGGGACATGGGCCTGTGTTATATTGTGGGACATGGGCCTGTGTTATATTGTGGGACATAGACTTGTGTTATATTGTGAGACATGGGCCTGTGTTATATTGTGGGACATGGACTTGTGGGGACATGGGCCTGTGTTATATTGTGGGACATGGGCCTGTGTTATATTGTTTGACATGGACTTGTGTTATATTGTGGCATCATTCTGAGGCCTTTACAGCACTGAAAGATGAAATGTTTTGTTTTTGAATTGTTCATTATTCATCAGTATAAAATGCAGGAATATACCAGCACTAATGTGGGCTCAAACAAGGACCAAACTAGGACCAAACCAGGACAAATGTCTAAGTATGAATCTTTAATTTTATTTCTCAGATGCTGGTTGACCTGAACTACTGTTACATTCTGGACGGGATTCTCCTTCTGTATGGACTCATCCTCACAATCATGTACTGCAGACTGCGGGTGAGGACACTTCATATATACTGAGTACATTTACACAGCCAGATCACTAGAGTAATCAGAGAATTTGAGAGTATGACTGTTGTATTTGGAAATACAATGAATTTTAAAATAACTGTTTAAATTTGGAGCATTTTTTTGTTTGGCCTTTTTTGCATCATTTTCAGAGTCCAAACCTGCACAGGCGTGAACCATTACAGAAATCAGATTACTCACATCACATAGAAGTGTTTATATGACATTTCAGTAATCTGATTACTCCAGAAATCAGATCATGATCAGATTTTGAAATATCGCCACTGACTATCTTTAACAAACACAACAAAAATCTAATTTATTATCTCATTTCTGGAGATATCAGATTATGGAGCTCAACAGACCACTTTGAAGCCTGCTCTGGTTCCGGAAGTACATTTTGCATTCATTTTTTCCCATAGACTAACCCTAACGACTAACCCCTAACCCTACTATAACCCTACCTTAACCCGAACCCTACCCTAAAAATTCAGATATTAAGAGTTCAAAGGCATCATGGAGGCTAACCAGCTATGTGCTAACTATTATCCATAACTTGGTTGTTTTAAGTCCAAAAGCACATTTAAAACATAAGATTCTGTGAAATGTTTGAATAACTCAACATTTTATAAAGTTTCAGAAACAGATTTGAAATAAGATTATAGGTCTTGTGGTCATTAGTTCTACAGAGCTGATTAAGCTTTCAAACTTTTAATATAACCATTTTCAGTCTATTAGAAAAATTGTTGTTTCACTGCATTTGAACCATCATCTGTCAGAGCATAGAGAGCACTTTTTGATTTATTACAAATTGCATTTAGTCGTCAGATCTGGCAACTCAAAGTGAGGAGCTCATTCTGCTTTCTGACTGGATACTTTGAGGACCAAA
This sequence comes from Periophthalmodon schlosseri, assembly GCA_000787095.1. NCBI lineage: Eukaryota > Metazoa > Chordata > Actinopteri > Gobiiformes > Gobiidae > Periophthalmodon > Periophthalmodon schlosseri. The sequence goes on along the minus strand of KN479119.1, from coordinate 12,032 downwards.
ACACAAAATCTAACATGAACAACTTGAATACGATTTGTAATAGTGACTAAATGAACATGTGCATTCGTTTATGTTGAAAGTGTGCATGCCACACATTTGTGTTGTGTTGACCAAAAGTGACTCAAAGTATTTTCTGGTAACAGGAACTCACAGCTTCAACAAACCACAGAGGAACTTTTTCTTCTTTTTTTGAACTGTGCATTTCCCATTAAAGTGACACATTATTCTGCCAATATAAAATTATTTTAAAATAAACCAGAAATCATTCAGAGTTTTACAGATGGCATTTTCAGTCAGTTATATGCTCTACACTTTTGTACCCCAAACCACAGTATGGAACTTTCTGCAAGAGGCAGATTCCATGGAAATAGAGTTAAAGTTAAAGTTAAAACCATACTATGGAACATTCTCCATCGATAGATATGTTTAATGCCATACTGTGGAATATTATAGCCAAAGGAACAACATTTCCATAGAAGTGTGCAAGACACTTCAACCACTTTCTCTATGAGCAAAAGTCCAAGAAAACTACTGTCCAAATATCCATGTTATAATAAAACTACTAGAACAATGTAAATAAATAATGTCCATTTCAGCAGTTGATGGAAACATGAAGGCTGTGACTAACACTTCCACGGCATCAAAAGAGGAACATGTTTGTGCTGTTGGCAATGGTCATTCATTTTTAGCAGTCACTTTGAGGATCTCAAAACTGTCAACACTCTTAACACACTCTTGCTAGTGTTATGTTAGTGTGCTTGTGTTAGTGTGCTTGTGTTATGTTAGTGTGCTTGTGTTAGTGTGCTTGTGTTATGTTAGTGTGCTTGTGTTAGTGTGCTTGTGTTAGTGTGCTTGTGTTAGTGTGCTTGTGTTATGTTAGTGTGCTTGTGTTATGTTAGTGTGTCTTCCATTGGACGAATCAGGTCATTTAAAGCAACACATCAGAGCTGCGACCAATAACTACCCAGTAACAATATTCCAAGAAGTCCTCTTAAAAAATAAAGAGTTGTATTCTGGATCCCAGGCAAAATGATAGCATCGTGTTCACAAAAAATACTATCTATAAACAAGATACTGTGACTTTACCTGGAATCCAGAACACACACTTCTCCAATACTTAAGATGTGAGTCTGGTGAATCTCCTCGAGTTCAGATGGTTGTGATTGACAGGTGGATTAGCCAATCAGGGACACACATGGACAGTCCATATCAAAACAAATATGGAAAAAAATATCACAAGGAACTGAAAAACATGGAGGATTTCTGCAGAATCAAAGAGTGAAACTCTAAACTATATTCATCTGAGGACAGAGAAGTTTGATTTTGTTCAGAATAATAGGTAGCCAATGAGCTCCTTCATTTCAGATGTGTCACTGAAATAAACAAATTTGATTGGACGATCATTCTGGCTGGAGACGTAATGGCATGGGGACCAAACTGATATCCCTCTGTAAATACAGATTTCAGTCTGGAGTTGCCAGACTATGAGTGTATTTAATATTGATCTGTTTGAATTTTCTTTAATGTTGTGATGTTTATGTGACAGATTCAAACCCGAAAGCAACAGGCCAGCTCCCCTCAGGTAAAATAAAACAACATCTCCCTCCTCCCTCCCACACGCTTACACTCACACACACATGCACGTGCGCACACACATGCACACGCACGCACACATACACATGCACACGCACATGCACGCACACATACACGTGCACACGTGCACACGCACATGCACGCACACACACACATGTACACACACACACACGCACACGCACACATGCACACACACATACACATGCACACACGCACATGCACACACACACACACACACATGCACACGCAGACATGCACACGCACACACAAACATGCACACGCACACACGCGCACATGCACACACACATACACATGCACACACACGCACATGCACACACACACACACACATGCACACGCACACACGCACGCACACGCACACACACACACATGCACACACACATGCACACACACACATGCATGCATACGCGCACGTGCACACACACATGCACACATGCATGCACTCACACACACATGCACACATACATGCACTGACACACACATGCACACATGTACATGCACACACACACACACACACATGCATGCACACACATACACACACACACTCACACACACTCACACAGACTCACACAGACACATGCACACATGTACATGCACACACACACACACACATGCATGCACACACATACACACACACACTCACACACACTCACACAGACTCACACAGACACATGCACACATGCACACACATACACACACACATACTCGCACACACATGCACATTCACAGCCACACACATGCACTGTCCCCTGACACATTCATGTTTCCAGTGAGTTTTGTCTGTGTCAAATTCTGCCACTTCCTCTTCCTCTCACGCAACTAGCATTAAATATGCATATACTGTCTATTTGAAAACATTCATCTTTTAGATAAGATAACTCTTATTTGTCCCACAATGGGGAATTTCCAGTGCTGCAACGCAAAGTTCAACAACGGCAAAAGAATAGAAATATGCAATCAAAAAATCTAAATAAATATACTTAAAATGGTAGTATATATTTATAAATACAAAGTTAAGGCCATATTTTCTCCATGGAGATAGATATGTTTATGCCATACTGGAATATTATATCTAAAGGAACAGCATTTCCATGGAAACAAGCAGGTGGAGGTCAAATAAGAGTCAAGTCTATGGAGATGCAAGCCCGATCACAGTAGCATATGTTTTTTCAGTGCAATAAAAACATCCATAATGAAAAAAACATGCTTTTATTTTTGTCTATTTAAAACAAACATCACATTCTATAGCTTTAAATTCAACACAGCACTGTGCAACTATGAGAGAATATAAGGCAGCAAGTGACCTGAGTGCATCACACAGAACAGCTTTTGTAAAATGACCTGAGTGCATCACACAGAACAGCCTGTGTAAAATGACCTGAGTGCATCACACAGAACAGCCTGTGTAAAATGACCTGAGTGCATCACACAGAACAGCCTGTGTAAAATGACCTGAGTGCATCACACAGAACATGGATGACCTGAGTGCGTCACACAGGAGGCGCTTTATACACTGTTAGACTGTACAGGGCTGTTCATTAGCATTAGTCTTTATTTGGCTCAACTTCATATTTTTAAAGATGTATATATGTAACTTTTGTGGTGTGCCTGCTTGTCTCCATAACGTCACTGCTTTGCCTAGAATATTCCATTGTAGGGCATTAAACTAATAGAGGATTTCTTGTAATTATCAGATTGCTGTTTTATTGCTCAAAAATGCCTTGACAAATTGTGTGGGAAAGATAAGAATGAAAGAGAAAAATGCTGAAAATGGAGAGATTCACTACCTATCACTGAACAGTCCCTCTAAACCCCATGGCCTACTGACTGTGTCGTGATTATTGTGAGCTTCATGTAAACCCCATGGCCTACTGACTGTCATGTGACTACTGTGTGCTTCATGTAAACGTCCCCAGTGTCTAAGGTACCTGTGTGTTCTCTGTCCACACTTTGCAGAAGCAGGCCCCTGAGGGAGGCATCTATGCGGTGAGACATCTCTCTGTTGTCATTAAAAAGCTCTTTAAAAAGGCTCGCGACCACCAGGGGGCAGTGTACGGCGCTCCTCATGGTAAAGCCTCCTCTGTCTTCTGGCTACTTAGGGGTGGGCAATAAATACAGGCAATATGAAATGAGAGACAGGTGGAATCAACCAATCACAGTGAAGTGTAACCTCTAAAAAGAGGCAGACAGCCTTACATCTCATTAAAGCATAGACAATATAATATATATAAATGTATTTCATTTGAATGTGATTCACAGGAGTGAGTGATTCACAATCATAATTCAGTTCAAATTGCACATTTGAAACATCCAGGATCATTTGAGAGAAGACTGAAATCTGAGCTGCTAAACTAATACAAACGACTAAACGACAGGGTTATCAGGTTTAGGCAGAATAAGAACAAACACAAGGAGCATATCGCGAGAAGTCTTCCTGCTGGCAAGGTTAGAATTAGGACTGCACCGATCTGATACTGGCATCAGATATCGGCGCTGATACTGAAAAACTTGCTGTTTGGACATATACATTGATGTAATAAGACTATTTACTGGTCGTAGTCGGCCCAGAAAGTCTCAGAATGTTTGAACTTTTATTTATATAAAGTTGTTCTGTGGTTCCCTGAGAGCTAAATAACAGCTACATAACACTTTTAGATCTGTTCTGTTGGGAGATACTTTCACACTCTGGTTGTGTTTTAGGGACTGACTTCGCCTAACACCGACACGTATGAGACCATCCATGTGGACAAGAGGCCCATCGTCTGAAAAGCCTGCTTCAGTGCTTCTCTTCTATATGTTTCATTTAATTCATCTGTTTATAGACTTATCAAGAGGAGGAAGTGCTTCAGGAAGTGCTTCAGGAAGTGCTGTCAGTATTCAGCACCACAGAAGTGAGAAGTTTAATTCCCAGACCATGCATTGATGTTTTATGATTAAAGCTCCTATATCACACAAAACTGTACTCTTGTGAGCTTTGAGCCATGTTATAATACTGTTCTTCCCTCAGAAACACCTGGAGTTGTGTTTTGTTTCATTCACACAAGTTTGAGTAACCCTTAGTATTAGTCTTTGAGCCATGTTATAATACTGTTCTTCCCTCAGAAACACCTGGAGTTGTGTTTTGTTTCATTCACACAAGTTTGAGTAACCCTTTAGTATTAGTCTGTCTACATCTCCACAGTTCAAAATGCTCTTTTCCACCTTGTGATGTCATGCAGTGGTAGTTTTCAAGTTAACAGCTCCTTTTACCTTTAGTTCAGTAGAGATTGGAAATTCCAGATCTGAAATCATCCAAATGATTCTAGTGAAGGTGTATGGAGTTTAAAAACACAGTGGAGCACTTCCTGTATTGACATCACAAGGTGGAACAGAGTGTTTTCTGTTTGAGAGAACTCAGCCTAAAAATGCAGATTAAACATGTGTGAATGAAACAAAATACAACTCCAGGTATGTTTGTGACGAGGAAACAACATTAGAACAGAGATCAGAGAACAGTGTCATATGGGCCTTGCAAAATGTAAATTCATCATTTTCAGTTTTCAAGTTTGATGACTTTAACCCAGATGAACAGGTCACCTTCTGCTGCAAACGTCTCTATAATCAGACTATCATCGTTTGTGCCACTAACATTTTATCTGTAGTTATTATTTGTGGATGTTTTTTCATGTCTTCTCATGTTTTGAAGCTAGTGCAATATAATAAGCACTAAATGAATACATGCAGTTATAAATAAAAGCTTTGGGCAAATGCAATGATCTCTGTGGTCACGGTTTGTACGTATGAAAAGAGGTCAGAGGTCAGACTTGTGTTAGATAAGGACAGGAATAGGAAGTCCAAACATGTTTTGAAATGTCTCCAGAGACACAAAGATAAAGATCCTGCTCTAATCTGTCAATTACTTTCATTTGTCAAAGCTGAGCAAGTCAAAGAAAGAAATAGTATCATCGCATACAGTACAGTTTTACTAGTTTTATTGATAGTAGTAGTAGTAGTAGCAGCAGTAGTAGTAGTAGTAGTAGTAGTAGTAGTAATAGTAGTAGTAGTAGTAGTAGTAGCAGTACCAGAATTAGCAGTAGTAGTAGCAGCAGTAGTAATAATAGTAGTAGTAGTAGCAGTAGCTGAATTAGTAGTAGTAATAGCAGTAGTAATAGTAATAGTAGTAGTAGTAGTACCAATAGTAATAGTAATAGTAGTAGTAGTAGCAGTAGTAGCAGTAGCAGTAGTAGTGGTTGACGCCCTGCTGTAGCCCACTCAGCGCTGAAGTGAGTACTACTGCATTATGTGTCTAGATCTTATTAGATAATGGAGGGGTCTTAAACAGTTAGTCTGAGTACCACTAGGGGGCATCACTCTGCTTTGTGTGGGGTAATAATGGGTCTCAGTATGGCTGCCTCATGCCTGTTTTGCCCCGGGACACAAACAAAACAACAATGCTTTAACAACCAACCGTCACTAATTTGCATATTGGGCATGTTGTTGCAAACTGGTTTAAGAAGAACATGCTTGGTGTTACTACAGCTCCTGATTGGCTCATGAGAATGTCACAGTGTTTGTTTTGATAGGCAGCTTTGAATAGGCCTGTTGCAAATGCTCCTGCTATTTTGTATGGCCACACGCAGCACAGTTTATTTTAAAAAGGCGTGTAATTTTTTTGTTTTGTTTTGTTTTTAGATAGGAAAATCATGAATATATTCAAAGCTGCACTGTGTAACTTCGCTGGTGGAGAATCTGCCAACTGCTTGACTCTTGTTTGTTACTGCCTTGTCTGGGATGTTACACAGTATGGCACTAAACTTATCTATCATTTATTCAATTACTAGTGTTTCAAAGGCTAAAACGTACCATGTAGTAGTAGTAGTAGTAGAAGCAGCAGGAGTAGTAGTTGTAGTAAGAGTAGTAGTAGCAGTAGCAGGAGTACTAGTAGTAGTAGTAGTATTAGTAGTAGTAGTAGTAGTAGTAGTAGTAGCAGGAGTAGTAGTAGTTGTAGTAGCAAGAGTACTACTAGTAGTAGTAGTAGTAGTAGTAGTAGTAGTAGTAGTAGCAGGGGTAGTAGTAGTAGTAGTGTTTTAAATGCCAAAACATACCCTGTAAAACATCCATTCTTACTGTAAGTTGTGTCGCCTCTCCACAGATCTGATATGTAGGCTAAAAGGCCTGGTGGCGTCGCCTCCTTGTCTCCATGGAGATAATTCCAAGCATTCCAAGCAAAGCAATAACAACCCCATGGAGACAAGAAGGTGGCAGAAAAGTTACATAGTGCATCTTTAGTAGTATAGGCCTATAGATAAATAAGTTTTACTAATCTCACTGTGCTGTTTGTATATAGTCACTTTGTGTAGAATCAGGCTTTGGTGTAGGCCAGTATTTGATCACTTATGGATGTTGTAAATGTGTCTAGATATTAGTTTAAAACATTATCTTACCTGCTGTAGGCAAAGTTATAGGCAAGACCTTTGTAATCTACTCAAGTTTGAACAACTCATGAAAAATTCTGCAATGCAACGAGGCCTAAATCACATGGATCTGTAGTACATGTAAAAGAGGCCTACATGACATGGATCTGTAGTATATCTAAAGGAGGCCTACATGACATGGATAAGTAGTACATGTAAAGGAGGCCTACATGACATGGCTCTGTAGTACATCTAAAGGAGGTCCAGATGACATGGATCCGTAGCACATCTAAAGGAGGCCTACATGACATGGATCTATAGCACATGTAAAGGAGGCCTACATGACATGGATCTGTAGCACATCTAAAGGAGGGTACATGACATGGATCTGTAGCGCATGTAAAGGAGGCCTACATGACATGGCTCTGTAGCACATGTAAAGGAGACCTACATGACATGGATCTGTAGCACATGTAAAGGAGGTCCAGATGACATGAATCTGTAGTACTTCTAAAGGAGGCCTACATGACATGGATCCGTAGCACATATAAAGGAGGCCTACATGACATGGATCTGTAGTACATGTAAAAGAGGTCTAGATGACATGGATCCGTAGTACGTCTAAAAGAGGCCTACATGACATGGATCTGTAGCATATGTAAAAGAGGCCTACATGACATGGATCTGTAGCACATATAAAGGAGGTCCAGATGACATGGATCCGTAGTACTTCTAAAGGAGGCCTACATGACATGGATCCGTAGCACATGTAAAGGAGGCCTACATGACATGGCTCTGTAGTACATCTAAAGGAGGTCCAGATGACATGGATCCGTAGCACATCTAAAGGAGGCCTACATGACATGGATCTGTAGCACATCTAAAGGAGGGTACATGACATGGATCTGTAGCGCATGTAAAGGAGGCCTACATGACATGGCTCTGTAGCACATGTAAAGGAGACCTACATGACATGGATCTGTAGCACATGTAAAGGAGGTCCAGATGACATGAATCTGTAGTACTTCTAAAGGAGGCCTACATGACATGGATCTGTAGCACATCTAAAGGAGGGTACATGACATGGATCTGTAGCGCATGTAAAGGAGGCCTACATGACATGGCTCTGTAGCACATGTAAAGGAGACCTACATGACATGGATCTGTAGCACATGTAAAGGAGGTCCAGATGACATGAATCTGTAGTACTTCTAAAGGAGGCCTACATGACATGGATCCGTAGCACATGTAAAGGAGGCCTACATGACATGGATCCGTAGCACATGTAAAGGAGGCCTACATGACATGGATCTGTAGCACATGTAAAAGAGGCCTACATGACATGGATCTGTAGCACACGTAAAAGAGGCCTACATGACATGGATCTGTAGCACACGTAAAAGAGGCCTACATGACATGGATCTGTAGCACACGTAAAAGAGGCCTACATGACATGGATCTGTAGCACATGTAAAAGAGGCCTACATGACATGGATCTGTAGCACACGTAAAAGAGGCCTACATGACATGGATCTGTAGTACATGTAAAGGAGGTCTACATGACATGGATCCGTAGCATATGTAAAAGAGGTCTAGATGACATGGATCCGTAGTACGTCTAAAGGAGGCCTACATGACATGGATCTGTAGTACATCTAAAGGAGGCTACATGACATTGGATCTGTAGCACAT